>OY992877.1:183455563-183705563 GCA_963921405.1 Cepaea hortensis
GAGGGGGAGGAGGGAGGAGGAGGAAGAAGAAAAAAAAACTATGACAGTTGACAGCTCTGGAATGAAAGGAAGGCGTGTAGAAAATTTCATCTCAATCGGATGGGCCGTTCGCGAACAAATAAAGGACATACATATTTACATACATACATATATACATACATATTTACATACATACACTTTGTTTTATAAATATAGATTAGTAGCATATGGAAAATGTTAGCTAAACTATTGGAACAAAGAGCTAGACCAGTGGTTCTCAACCGGTGGGGAATTCCCCCCCCCCGGGGGGGAGGGGGGGGATTTTTAGGGTTTCCGGGGGAGGGGGAGGAATTAAGATTATTCCAAGATCGCGTTAATACAAGAACCGATTATTTGATATTGTTTTTCCCTTCATACTTTGCGGTTCTGTACGTCTTACCCCTTCTAAAATTCATTTTATAAAATAAGTAGACCAACAAATCACGTTTTATGTGGACGTCTAGACTTGTTTTGGTATGTGCTTCCAATATTAAGTATACTGTGTAGAGGCAGGAGCGAGGAGGGGGGATTTTTAGGTAGGAAATACGAAGGGGGGGGGGGGAGATGACGTTCTGAAAATATGGTGAAGGGCGGCACGGGCCAAAAAAGGTTGAGAACCACTGAGCTAGACCCACAGTTGAACAACAGTTAAGCAAAGTACAATTCGGTTTTCGGAAAAGTAAAAGTTGCACTGATGCACTTAGACAAATATGTCGAAAAAAAAAACTATCGAATATAGTGATCCGCAGAATATTGTGTTTGTAGATCAGGAAAAGGGGTTAAACGGCTTTCTTCGTAATCCCGTTTATTCACGTAGGGTCTCACAGCGCTCGAGAATTGGTAGCGGTTCTCGACGCGCTGGTGACTTACAAGATAAGTGAGCCGGCCGCTCAAAGAGCAATGACAAACTACTGAGCGTAATCTTGCCAAGAAATCAACAACAGCGGTAAAATGCTGGTGTTGACAGCATCGTCCTGTAAAGGATATGCGGGGGGAAAAAAATCAGGAAAAGGCTTTTGACAGAGTAGACAGATACAAATTATGGACCATCCTTTAAGACTATGGGATACAAGGGCAACTGCTAGAAAACATCATAGCCATGTATCACTCGAGCCGAAGTGCAGTAAGAACACAAGAATGTATATCAAATATGTTAACAGTCAATACAGGAGTGAGACGGGGATGTGTGCTCTCTCCTTTGCTATTTAATATCTACGTGGACAGAATATCCAAAGAAGAAAGTCTTAACAGAAAAGATTTAGAAAATTTAGAACTCTTTACTCCAGATGAAACAACTGACGCAGAGGAAATAAATGAACTTCTATTTTCAGACGATCAGTGCCTGTTTTACAGCGATGAGGGCAGACTACAAAATCAGGTTGCTAATCTGAGTTCAACCTGCAGCAGATACAATATGAGTATAGAAACAGCCAAAACAGAAGTAATGCAAGTTAGCAGATCGCCGGGCCCAGTAAGTATACAGATAAATAACACAACTCTGAAACAAGTTAAAGAATTCAAATATCTTGGAAGTATGATCACAGAAGATGGCAGATTGGACAGAGAAATCGAAATCAGATGTTAAAAAGCTAGTGCACTTACATATCAACTATCACCCTTACTGAAACATCCAAATATACATATGTCCGCAGGACGACAGATAATACACAGCATATTCACACCAACCTTATGCTACCTATCTCAAACCTGGACTTTATCCAAATCACACTTTCGTAAAATCAACACCTGCGAGATGAGATGCCTGAGGAGAGCTGCAAACTTAACAATCCGAGACCGAGTAAGAAATGCTGTTATGAGACAGACAGTGGGATCAACACCTTGTGCCACATTTATTGAAAGACAGAAGATCAAGTGGTTTGGCCATGTCGTTAGAATGCAACACCAACAACTGTCATCACTGGCCTTACATCAAAGATCATCTGCGACGAGACCAAGAGGACGTCCGAGAAGAAAATGGATTGACGACATCAAAGACACTGTACAATCACACGGAATGACACTATCCAATTCCGCCCACCGGGCGCTGGAGCGCAAATTATTCCTCCCCACAACGCTTGACGGCAGAAGTGGAAGATGGTGATGATGAGTTGCATATTCTTTACAGGTTGTCGCAGTCAACCCCAGCATTTTGTGCTGTTTGTGATTTCTTGGCAAGTTTACGTTCAGTAGTTTACCATTGCTTTCTGAACGACAGGCACCCATACCATTTCGTGAAAACTCAACGCAAGAGGGTGTGCTGCAAAATCGCCCGCAGCTGTGTATTGAACGCGGGCATGCGGGATTACGAACTGCGTCCGTAACCCCTACGCCGCGGAGCATGCCTTAAAATTAAGGTGGACAATAACATCGTTGCATACCTGATGTTTTCAAACTCTATAGCTTCATTCGTAACCAGTATGCTCGAGTAACATACCGGCACTCTACCTCTAAGTCACACCTTCCTTCTCCCTAGAGTGTGCACTTTTTGACCAGACCTGTTTTGGAAACTCTGGTCTGCGTGTCTGAAGAAGGGGCATCCAATTCAAGGTTATAGGATAAGGTCACGGCAAAGTGGACAGATTTATGTTACGTTGACAATTTGGTAGGTAGCAGCAAACACAACATAGAAACTGTATTATTTAATGATAAAAGTAAGAGAACAAATGTTGCCTACCTTTTCCACGGCCAGGCTTCTTTATGTGAGCTGTTGCAGTTTTCAAATAAATAATATTGCATTAAGAAGTCGCCCCAGTTATGACTAGTAACGATTTAATACGTGTGTAGGAACAAATGTAGCTAAATATTGAATGAGATTCCTTGCTTGCGTTGCTGGCTGTGAACTCCAGCGTGAAGTCCTGTATGTCAGATGAAGAAATCCTACTGTCCAACATTAGTGTGATGTTAAACGGACTGAGATTTGCATGAGTATCTGTTGTCCCATGTCTGGCTTATTGATGTACAGACTGGTGGTTCCTCGCCGTGCAGACAGATACTCTCCAACATTGGAAGAATCAGCTATCCTACTAGCCTGGACCCCGAAGGGACCTGTTGCCCAGGACGCACGACTAGGACGTGTTAGTAGGTCTTGGCCAGTATAAAACTTGGCCGTGGTGCCTTGGAAACACCTTTCCGTCCCAATTAGATTCCCTTATTTTCTTTCCCTTCTGGAATTAATTCCAGAGGAATCTTATTAATGAAAATACTTTGACAGGAATTATAGGCTGACCGTCTTTACTTCCCATGAAATTAGCTGGTTCCTATTTTAAGCTGGGTCGACATGAGAGATACCAATAACGTATAACTTACGGAACATAATACAAGTAGTATTTTTACCTCTTGTTCCAGGAGAAGCCATTTCAAGAATATGGAATTAACAGACATTGATTCGATATCCTGTGGCTATGCCCTTCTGATGCGAAGTGTGAGGCCTCAACATTTTTAGGCCATGGCAATAATACACTTGGGGTAACAAGGTCCACTCATTGCGGCATTTCCTTCAGTTTTCATAATGTTCTGAACATTATCCGGTTCCCATTGTAGGAGCCTGGACACATAGCAGACCGATT
The DNA here is from genome assembly GCA_963921405.1 of Cepaea hortensis. Taxonomy (NCBI): domain Eukaryota; kingdom Metazoa; phylum Mollusca; class Gastropoda; order Stylommatophora; family Helicidae; genus Cepaea; species Cepaea hortensis. The sequence continues at coordinate 183,459,148 of OY992877.1, forward strand.
CTGGTCTGAGAAATGAATCCTGCCACTGCTAGGCATTGATCCCGGACCACTGTTTTGGTCAGGGAGTGCACTAAAGACAATGACATTGTGAACACATGACAGTAGCATCAGCAAACATCTGTTCAGTCCCCGGAGTCCTCTGTACATGTGGACTGTATCCATGTATTTCTCCTATCAATGCTGGTTTGCATCCATATAATTTAATGTAGCTTTTTGTCTAAATAATTCCTCTGCGAATGTAAGTTGCAATTCATATAATTCCTCTGTGAATATAGGTTGCAATGTCTAAGTATTTGTTTCATCCGTAAGAGTCCTCTGTCACTGCAGGATTTTACCCACAAGAATCCTCAGACACTGCAGGATTGAACCCGCAAGAGGGCATGGTCACTGCAGGATTTTAACCTCAGGAGTCCTCTGTCACTGCAGGTGTTCATTCACTGGAGTTGTGAACAATCATATTTTAATCCAATATAGAATAATTTCATACAGAAAAAGTAACAAAGACGTCTTGTATCAACCAGCATATCTGAAATAATCAGACAACTGAAATTTTTTGGACACTGAGAACGTGTAAACTGGATAATGTTGTGAACACAGGAAGTTGGTACGGACTAATGAACTTCAATTTTCAAAAGGTTAAGAATTGGACACGCAGGCTGGTCGGACATTATATCCTTCTTAACTGTGCTCTCATACAATATTTTATTCTTACATTACTAATACAGCTAATCTTAGACAACAAGAACAGAAACAATATATCCCTTATAAAGGTAAAGGAAATGTGCAATGATCATACATGACTGACTAAAACTAATTTTTCATATGGCAATTATGAGGGGTCTCAGGCATGGAGAGACAGGACTTCTGCCCTATGCGCCGCCTTAGGCTCAAGAGGAAAGACTAGCTAACTAACTACTAATTATAATCAGCAAAGGTAGATGTACTGTACCATAGTTAGGAGAATGTTCATTATACTAGTTGTTCTTTGAAATTATTATTATTAATTTTATTTTAAGGAGACATATAGGCTGTAGTAATGTACTGTTCAAATAGGTTGCGATTTATCTATAGGATAGGTGGTGATTTTGATTTGTTGCGAAAGATTTTTCCACAATTGATTCCATTATTTTGTGTAAGTCTATCCTAGATTTAAGGACATGTAAAGTGTTTAGTCCGGGAAAGAGTGTGAAAGAAGACCACAAACACGCAATATGACCACCAATGTGAGCCTTGGAATATAAGAAGAATCTGATCACATCAGGTTATTATTGTATCAATGATTAGAGCATGTATTTCATACAATTATGGTATTATTATGATGCTCCAATCCTTCTTCATGGAGATTTATATTGCAATGCACTGTATTCCATAAACTAAGTGATATCAGTGGACTAGTATAACAACATGCAATCCCTTTGACAAAGGTGGGAAGCGTGATGTTGTCATTACGTTATGGCTCCTTTTCAGAGTATAGTTCTCATCACAATCCGTCCACAACTTTCTTGATGTTTTCGGTTCTCCAGCCTCATAAAATATCTCCCAAGCTGTCTGCAATGTCCTGTGTTCTTGTTTGTGCTGGCCGACCTCTGCCTCAAGCACCCTCATGCCCAAGCTGTCTGCAATGTCCTGTGTCCATGTTTGTGCTAGTCTTCCCGCACGTCTTCTTCCAGGAACCAAGCATTCCATCACCGTTCTTTCCAAATTCTATGGCCAAAATATTTCAGTTTCAGAGACGTACTATTTATGTGCCAGTTTCCGTAGGAATTCAGATTATTTATAATGTCAGTATTATTATTATTATTGGCCACAATTTTCTAAGAAATTTTCTGTTACATGTAAGTTCAAAAGCTCATATTTTCCTGTTCAGTTATACGGGTGATACGCACAACATGTCATACAAATATGAAAAATATATTGCATAGCTCTGACGTCATGGTTTAGCTGGTTTGTAAGGGATCACTTTCATTGCACATGGATACACACGTTAAGTGTCCACGTCTCCTCCTATAGATCACATTAGAAGAATCAACGAAAATCCACACTACCAGTGAGGATCCAAATGTGTATATATTCTATCGCTAATATTTTTGTGGATTGTTTTTTTTTCTTTAATTTTCAAATGGTACTTGTGCAGCCTTCTATTAGACCTACTCTTCTCTGCTCGATGTTCAACTGTCAAAGAAATGCTAAAGTACGCAACATGTGTAAGAGTCCTCCTAATTCTTCACCCTTATTCAACAGGGTTAGGCACGCAATCCATTTCCCCGGAATGTAAGTACTGACATTCTAAACATCTTCAGCACTTGATCATTGCAGTATGGATTAGGAATACTCACTGTCTCAAACAATCAGCTGGTGAAATTAGAGCGTATACAGAATAAAGCCATGAGGGTGATTTTGGGGTGTACAACGGATACCCCAATAGTGTGTATGTGATACATCCTGGCGCTAACGACCATTGTTGCGGGCAAGGTCATACCTCAAGGTGGCTGTGGACAGGGAACACCTGCATGATTCCCTGGATGCAGTCTAGGGCACAGGCTGTTAAGAGGAAGATCATGAATGGTTCAGGCAGAAAATACCATCAGGAATGTGTGCCGACCTGAGAAAATTGGCAGAGGCAATGAGTGGGTCAGAGTGCGGAATAGAAATTCAGACTTGTGTTTGATTATAATCACATTGGGGCGTGAGTGTACGGAGTGGCCAGCAGGCGCTACGGAAGTAGAAATTCAGCAATTAATTCAGGACTACTCTCGTCCTGGATTGTGATTATATTTGCCGATGGCTCAGTGTTAAAAGGAAAAAAGTGTCCGGGGATTCATAGCAAACGTCAATAGTCAATGTTTGGTAAAGGAGAGCTTGGCATTTGACACCACAACCTGAAGTCTGAGAACATTGGTGGGGGAGGTTACTGCAGCTTTCTACTGGAACAAACTGTATACGCATGTCGTGATTGTGACTGATTCACAAAGCACGCTGACAAAGGCTAAAACGGGCATGCTTCGTGCTGAATTGTGTGTATCAATTCAGCTGTCGCGAGTTGTGAGCATTCGCTGGATCTTTTTTCTCGGACACTCTGGTGTGGTTGGGAATGAACAAGCAGACAGATTGGCTGGTTCTGCATCACTAAGGGATGATTTAATGCATGGTAAGACATAATTGGTAATGGCCTCTGGAAGCACGTGAACAATGCAGAAGAACTGATAGACTATCACAATGGTCTACAGAAAATGCGACAGCAGGGGGTGGTCAGAGGATCTGGTAGACAGTCGCCACTAAGAGGTAAAGCAAGTCGGACATATCATCAGATTGTAACGGGCAGCATTAGTATTGGGACTCTACGTCGGCTGTTGAAGATGATGACTGAGCGCTTATGGGAATGTCCAGAGTGCAATGATGTCCGTTCTTGATTCATCTCAACTCAACTCCATTACCCCAGGATTAGGGTGTAATATAACATCCTTGGGTTCTCAAATTTGTCAACATGTAAGAGTAAATTTACACCAATCAATGCTGAGACACATTAGTAGAATCTAATATTATCTTTGGATAATAGATTTAGAATAATACAAACACAGTAATGAATGTGTGACGACATACGAGACTGAAACATAACAAATAATTACCTCCGTGTAGTTCAACTATCCTTTTGCCTGTAGCCAGCGGGGGAAAAAATGACACAAAGATTAGAAAAAATTATTACAATTTTCAATTACATTGTTCAGTTTAGTATTCTTCGAGGTGTTATCGGTACCAACGATCACCATCTCTGAGCAGTCCTTGCATACATTCTCGTACATATCTGATTCAGTGCCAACTGATAATATATCACTATATGTGACCTCTCATTTGGACAGAAGATGCTATATCGCCATATTATTATTAGTGTCATCGTGTTAAGTGTTTTGTTACCTGCTATCTTCTGTAATTGCAATGCTCAGTAAATTGAAATTGACATTATGGTGCTTGTTCATTTGATCCTGCATTATGTTAGGTCCAAACCTACTTTTTGTTTGTCACTGAATCGGTGATTTCATCTAAAATAGCTCGGTGATTTTTAGAATATGTGTATAGTACAATGCAGGTCTAGTCACTCACAGACTACAGTGATGAGATTGTTTTTCTGATCTATGTTTGTCAAGTTTGTGAGAGTCTGAAGAAAGCAATGGCAAACTACTGATCGTAATCTTGCCTAGTGCATCAACAGCAGCTGAAAAATGTTGGTGTTGACTGCAACGTTCTGTAAGGAAATGTAACCCAAAAAAAAAGAAGATGAACGGAGGAAATATTTTGAAATGAATATAAATGTTCTTGTAGCTTTGAGATTGCCCAGACTAGCATCGTCCTTTAGTTACATCTTTCTTATGGACGCCCTGTTCCTCATTTTATCACTCATTGCATCTTTTTATGAACATCCTGTTCATCATTCTATGGACAATGAATGCATCATTTTACGGACACTCATTGCATCATCTTATGGAAACTCACTGCATCCTTGTATGGACACATCATTTTATGGACACCCTTTTAAACTGTCTTTAAGCAACATTTTTCTTATAATAAAATGAATAAATCAACACAGGACAAAGCCGTGAAGTTAACAAAAATACAGTCACGAGCAACAGGATGGACATTACAACTAGGAAGCCTTCATCAGCACACAAAAACAACAAGACATATAAAGTGTAAAGTCAAAAGACCATTTTACATGCCTTGAGGAGTATTGGATGTTGTAGTAGTAGTAGTAGTAGTAGTAGTAGTAGTAGTAGTAGTAGTAGTAGTAGTAGTAGTAGTAGTAGTATATTGGATATATGGTACCAAATTTGCATAGACCAGTTGGTACTCGACTGGCAATACATAACACACTGTCCGGTTATACTACCCAGGGCATTTCCTGATGTCCATTCACAGCTGCACGAATTCATTTTAACAAACTGAACTTGGCTCCCAAGTCGACCCAGCCTAAAACTGGGTACCAGCAAATGTCTTGGGAAATAAAGGCGGCTGGCATGCTACTGACCACATCACCCACCGAGTGCCCATTGCTCTATACAAATGCTATACAAATGTCTAGGAACGCAAGCCCCAAACACCTATGGCACATACATGGGGCCTTCACTTTTGTCACATGTTAACATCTACTGGACATTCTTGCTCGTGAAGACACTCCACTCGACCCACTACTAAGAGAGTTTGGATGATATCCAGTGGATTCCTCTTAAAATAAACTTGTTCTGACAAATGTGTGGTCAGCTTGACTGGGACACGGTATAATACCACATAGGCAAACGCTCTACCTCTATAACACCCCAACCTCTTCATTCATTCATTCATTCATTCATTTATTCTTTCATTCATTCATTCTGTAGCATGTCCTTTGCAGAACCTCGCTCCCATACAAACCAACCTCTAGTTCCAATCTCTTGTTTAACTAAATATACACTAAATATATTCTTTTACTTAGCACCATTTTATGACATGATAAAGCTTCAATTGTCAAGGAAACGTAAAAAACAAAAAGACTTACCTTCTCCTATTTGAATCATCATTTTGTTACCTGTAGCATTTAGTATTTTGGAGAAAAAAGGCAGAATAAGTATTTAGTGCTCAATGAAATTATAATACATTTAGTCAGAATCGAAATGTTTTCACAATTGCACACAGACGATATTTAACACAAACTGTATATTTTGAGAAGAAAGCTGTTGAGAAAACATAAGATAATACATTTTCATCACATCTGACAGGTTACAATTTCGGATTTCAAGCGAAGATCTGAAATAATGTATAATTGCTATTTTCACAGTACACTAGCTAGACAGTTTGTTTTCTGATGTTTTTATTTTTTTTATATGTGTGTTAATTTCATGCATAGCACTGAAAATGTATGTTCCTGGCAGTTTTATAAATATTTGTCGTTAGACATTTGCACATTGATGACAAGCCAAATGGAACCTAGTCTTGCGTTACTATTTACATTAATTTTGTCCCTTTAACTTCATCAATTATAACTGTAAACTGTTCAAAAACAGAAACGCAATATTATTACAGTTTCGATTGCGAACTTGTACCAACATTTTATTGACGATGCTGATTCGCCCACTGCAGTCGGTTCTGGCGATGCCGGTCCGGTCCGTAAGAACAGGACCTCCGTGAGGTCTTCTAGCCCAAAGACCAGGATCGTGCAGCCGGTTCCTAACCATTTGATCTGAAATTCAATGAGCTCCTGGCATTGACTGGACAGTGGAGGACGCAGATGCAAATCGATATCTAAAGTGACGCAGCCGTATGACAGCAGTTGTGATTCTGGATCTTCCACTGCGCGGCCGGTCTGCCATTGAGCCAGTTTCTTGAAATCGCCTCCAAAGGCGAATAATTGTGCTGCTAACGACATTAAATTCTCTGGCTACTACACTTTGTGACTGTCCAGTCTGTAAACGTCCGATAATGTTGAGTCGTTCTGTAGAGAGATGAGCCATACTTGCGCACTGCATTTTCAACTGAATTTATTCAAGGAGTGTCAATCTTTTATAGGCATTCAATAATATGGTCAGAGAATTTTGTGTCTGGACAGACAAATAAATGAAGCACGTTTTCAAGAAGCAGATGACAACCGTATTTAGATTAGAAAAATTAGACGTGGACAGTCAAGATTCTTTGGTTGGGTTATGCTGTGAGCTAACTTTCGTAACTTCATAACAACTTGCAGACATGATTGGGAAAGATCAAGTGAAAGACAATGTGATAAAACACCTAAATGGTCTGACCACGTAAAGTATCAGGCTAAGAGGACATGATGATGACGATGGGTAGAAGCATTTGCATTTATTTGGAATCAAGCTGTTGAATGTTTACAGTTTTCACCTTTAAGGTTATGTAGATACCGTCAACATTAAAGGCAGCCCCACGACAAATATTATTATAGGGTATGCTTGCTTGCTTGTGTTCGCTGGCTGTGAACTCCAGCGCGAAGTCCTGTATGTTGGATGAAGACATCCTGTTGTCCAACATCAGTGTGATATCATACCTGACTGAGGTTTGCGTGAGTATCCGTTGTCCCATGTCTGGCTTATTGGTGTGCAGACTGGTAATTCCTCGCCATGCAGGCAGATACTCTCCGACTTCGGAAGAATCAGCGAGCCTACTACGTTAGCCAGGACGCTCGGCTAAAACGTGTTAGTAGGTCTTGGCCAGTATAGAACCTGGTCCTGGTGCCTTGGAAACACCTCTGCGTCCCATTATAGGGTATGAATTGCTAGGCCTTCGCAAAGTATAGGCCATGACACAATAAGGTGAGGTTCCCAGTTCCCTTTTACATCACCATCCCTTCCCAGACACTCCTGAGAGTTATCAGGTACTCATGAGAATGGCTCCACCCAGTCATACTGAACGAAAAAAATCCTGACACTGTTAGACATTGAACCCGAACCGTTCAACCTTGGTAAGCAAGTACACTAGCTACTCTGCCACCAAGGCTCATATTTACGGTAACATAGAAGTTAAAATTGTATGTACATGTGTGTCCATTCCCCCACGTGTATACACATTCTAGCAGTGATCATGATATGCGTTCAATGCCAGTTTTGTGCTAAAGAAGAGGCCGGCATGAGATGGGAACAAGCAAACAGCAACTTACCTCCTAGTTCCACCATCTTTTTGTCACCTGATGTGTATAAAAGTAACCAAATGAGATTTAACATATCACTGAATGTCTCAAGTAATGTGTTAACAAACAAAAATTAAAAATTAAGTTGCATGTCGTTCACAGGATGTAGCAGTCAACCCCAGCATTTTCGCTGTTCGTGATTCCTGGGCAAATTTTACGTTCAGTAGTTTGCCATTGCTTTCTGAACGACCGGCTCATATACCTTTTTCGAAAAAACCAGCACCGCTGTGTTTTGAACCTGGGTATACGGGCTCACAAACCGCGTTCGCAAGCCCTTACATAACCATAAAAATATGAAACACATGAAGCCTAAATATCCTAATATATTATGACGCATCGTGGACAACCCATGGTCCATGATTTTGTTCAACACCTAATACCATTTTGACGTAGGAACAAATATTGGCATTATTATATAAAATATTATCAAAAATTACTTAATGGTGGTTCAGCTGTTTAAATATTATCATCATGTGCCATGTTCAAATGGTGGGCAGTCATGGCTCAACGTCTCACAAGATCTCAAGTCATGCCAGGTCTGACAACTTGTCCCAGTTATGCCATGCCATGTAACCAAAACATTCAGGTATGTATATCTTTTCCTATTAAGTTTGCAAGTTGTAACTAAGTTTACACAATAATTTCTCTTCCAGAATGCCCAAAATGGCATGTCTGTCTTTGTCTAATATCTCTAATCAATTTTATTTTCATTTGTTTCACAAAAGACAAACTCATTTATATTTCTGTCCATCCACCCATGGTATCCTATACATTTCCCCAAGAAACCACTGTCCTGTGATAGGATATTACAGCAGTATTAGGGGAAAAGGCAAGAATTACATAGTTTGAAAATAAACTATGATGGCCTTCCTGTGATACCCCTAAGAGAAACAGGATGTTTGTCTATATCAGTATATGACATATACAGAAAATATAAACAAATTAACAAATGTCTTGGGTAATTGGCCCTACCACATACAGGGAACAACCATCATCTGGGATGACTGAGTTTTTGAGTCCTCTATTTCTCCATAACTTTAGACAGAGGTTCTAAACTCTCTGTCACAGTCTATCCCTGGTAATTTAAAGGTCCCTTAATTGTAATTTAAAGGTCCCTTAGGAAGAACAGTAACTTTACTGAACAACAATTAAAACTAGAGGAAGTGAACAACTCATCCATTGAAAGGTCTAAAATATGAACATATTCTAATTATCCTAACCCGAGAAAGAGAAGCTAGAATTGCATATCAATGGATACTACAAAAGCTTCATACGAAATGTCTTAAAGGTGCTGGGAAAGATTGGGTCATGATCTGACTCCTCTGTTCTTTAAAAAGTCGCTGAAAAGTCGACAGGGTCGACTTCTTTGCATCAGGTTTTTATCCCATATGGCTCAGTCTCTTTCCACAGCGCAGAAAGCGTTACACAAAGCACGAACTCCGTAGCTCCAGCGACGACCCTCAGGAGTCTCCAAAATAAATGCACTCGTGATCCTAAGGATGCGGCCTGGAATTGAACCCACAACCTTCAGAGCCTGAGTCAGACGGCTTGACCACTTCGCCACGGAGACTCCCTATTTATCCTTGAAGCAGTCTTAGATTTCTCTGGTGGCACTGTCTGGTGCTATACCAAGAAAACACACCAATTTAACTCATCTGATGTGTTGAATTCATGTTATTTAACGCTGATGTGGTCAGTCAACTGTTCTCTCTGAAAGTACTGGCACCACACAGCAACAAAAGTCAGACTTGATCAGTTCTGCACACATAGCCAGTAAACATAAATTTCAGTGGTGTTGCCAGAAACATAATGCATTCATAGTTCTGGTGTTGGCCAGGGCTGGTACTTAACATTGACACAAACAACCCCACGACTGTGGGTCTACAGTGCTGTTCATGGCACAAAACAGGCTCAAGGAGAGACGTTATACAACAGATATGTGCATGCGGTGAGGTGTTTTCACCCTGCCATATATGTTCTCACTGTGTCCTGTTTAGACCTGTGTGATATATGTAGATCAGACAAGGTTCAATATGATCCAGAAGGTGAGGAATAAGAAGATAGCAAGATCTGATACCTCTTACAGCAAGGTAAGAAGCGTTCTCAGCTTCAGAAAGAGTATGCGTTCGTAACTCACATCAAACCCTTAATGATAAGTACTTGCCTTAGAAAGACTGGTTTAGAAGACATGGTATGGTTTTAACACATGTTTAATTAATGCATTTAAAAGTGCTTCTCCCAATCATCTACCTAGAATAACAGCATTCATGTAACCAAGACACCTGATAGTGAGACAGGAGTGTTAGTTTATACCAATCATGAGCAAGTCCGTGTGCTTGCTCCACATTTTTAATTTGCATTTAGTGTGAACCGACATGATTTATGAATCCCTGTTGCATAGAATGATATATCAGTTTAAATCTTCCAGAAATTCTATGGATAAGTTTTTCGTTCTTTTGCTCCTATAGTATGTATTTATATCCCATAACGTCACTTTCCGCCACTATTTTTCTCTCTTTTCTGAACACATATTCTACTGCGCAAGATCTAAAGAATAAACATGTCACTGGTTTCTGATCTAGCAAAGATCCAGTTTGAAGGTGAAACATTTATATGGATCACACTGAGCTAGCACATTCCATGTTTAGACGGGCTTTCTGTGTTTGTCATCAGCTGTACTGCTGGGTAAGACGATCAGGCGAGAGGTCCTTCTTTCAGTTACTTCCTGAACAAAACTTGCTTGGTCTCTGGTTCTCTGTCCACGCGCTCGTGCTTGCGCTTTGGGCTTGCGGTATCGTATACTGGTGACGGGGGTGTCAGCTTCATATGGTCAAGACCATTACCCATTACGGACAACAATCACCTTCGGATTAATAAGCCTGTGAGGGTAAAACCGTGGCCAGCTGTTTTGCGGCTGACTCAATCACAGGACTATCATTCTGAGCCGGTTATGGACCCTAACTATAACTTCTTCTTGAGGTTGAACGGGGCAGGGGTAAAGGTAGAATCGAAAAATGTCAGCTTAATTCTCCCATACCTTCCCCTCCTCTAACTTTCTCACTTGTCCTTTCCTCTCTCTCCAATTATTCTCTGTCCATATGGTCCTGGAAAAGTGCTTAAGCCTCCTTTCTTCGTTTCTCTGCCAATCCTTTAGTTTCTCCTTGTTTCCATCCATACTGTTTAAATTTGTGGATTATCCCATGTTGTTATGATTATCGCTGATGAATGGCGTTAAATCTTTGTGCACTGCAGTGTAACATTACACATATTTTTCGGACTTTTCAAAATGCTCATTTGTGAGCATACGGTCACAATAACATTTCCGTTGCCATAAGCTGTTGAAGATCTGATGGGAGATGCCTTGAAGAGATTAGAACAAGAATTGCCATTGCGAAGGTAGCCTTTTGCAAGATGAAAAACATACTGACCAATAAAAACATATCAATTGAAACGAGAAAAAGAGTATTGAGGTGCTACATAGAACCTATACTTTTGTATGGAAGTGAAGAGTGGACAATAAGCAGTCAAGCTGAAAAACATCTGATGGCTGTGGAAATGTGGTTTCTGGGGAAAATGCAAAGAAAACCATGAACAGACAGAAAAATCCAATGAACAAGTCCTTCAAGAAACACATAAAGATCATAAACTGATTAGAGATATTAGACGTCGACAGACAAAATTTTTTGGGCATGTTATGAGAAGAAATGAATTGGAGAACTTGGTGACGACTGGCAAGATCGAAGGGAAAAAACCAAGGGGAAGACCGAGAAGTAAATACCTGGATGGCTTGGCCACGTGGCATGGTCGAGAAGGAACACAGAGCTGATCCACGACTCTGGTGATCGAGTGAGATGGCAGAACATGACCGCCCACGCTTATCGGTATGGCACATGATGGATGGATGGAAGCTGTTGAAACATTATTTCGTTTAAAATATTTTCCTTATTTAGACATAGCCATAAGCTATAACAAAATATTTCAAACACACACAAAAAAACAGGAAGAGATCAAATACAACTGAAATATCAGATAGGATACACACATGTCTACTAAGACAAAATGAGAGAGACACCTCTTCCGTATTATTTTTATGAAGATTAACATACAATTACGGACAGTTAGAGCATTGCTTTGCTGATCCGGCAGCTTCTGCAGCTTGTCTTGTTCCAGATGTAGAGGTGTTACCTTTCCTCTGGAGTGAACTAGGCAGGCCAAGAGAGGGATCATGCTGCATGGGCAAGACATGATCTCTATATTTTAGCCCAGGCTTTGTACTATGGAGAGGCAATAACTCCATCCCTGGTCTTAACTGGTCTCGGAATCAACCGCCATAGGTAAAAGTTATTATGCCTTTTTAAAGCACAAACTATCGTCTGTCAAGACGGCAAGGTGCCAATGGAACATACAATTGGTGGTAGCAGAAGTGAGCAATACTTTATTATCATTAACATATTTAAAAGGTCCATATTGGAAGTAAATAACAGTAACAGTTTAACTCATCATGCATGTCATAAGAGGAGACTAAGGAGGGTTGGCCTAGACTGGCTACCCTGTCCCTTAGAATGCTTTAGGTGCAAAATCAAATACACCACACACATACGTCTGCTTACAAACAGTTTGATGTGAGTTGGTTGACAGCCTAAGATCCACTGGGAGATGAATGGCAAAAGAAGAAGAATGTGAGACGTACAATTTGATACTCCAGTCACATTAAATTGTACAACAATGAAGGAGAGAAATCTGACACAGAAAGAAAACACCACACTTACCTGTCCTCACTTTAATCATCTTTTTGTCATCTGTTTTGAGTTGAAATCAAAAAGGTTATAAATTATGTGATAAAGTATTCATAGATGTGTCTTGAAATGCAATCTCTTCAAGAGTCAAGCCACTACTCTGATATTTTAACCAAATTCTTATCTATTACCCATCTGTTTGAGCTCTCCATATATATCTATTGGTCTTCCTTTACTTCTTCTGTCGAATATTTTCCCTGCATAAAGTAAATTTATCTATTCCAGCTCTTCTCTTATTTGTGGCATAGATTTCACTTATGATTTTCCTGTGATTGTAAGTGACCTAATAAAACTTACAGCCGTCAAAACCTCAGGGTTTGTATCTTCTCACTTTACAATATTCTCAACATTCATCTGGATATCCTCATCTCCACTGTCTTCAGTTTCTGCACCATTTCATTACTCGGAGAGTTGAGTTGAGTCAAAACCCAACATCACAGAATTCGGGACATTCTCACACACATGCTGTCGTTACCTGTCACAATCAGTGAAAAGTCCCAAAAATAATGGAACTCGTTGCAGTCTGATTGTGTCCATCTAGCCTTTCCTCAGAGTGCTTAGTATTTGTCAAATTCCCTGGTCATTCCCTGCTGACTATTCTCTCCAGACCATGATGGTTACCTGTTCCTTCACACTACACACATGATCTTAAAGGGCCTTGACCACATCTGCCTTATTGTTCACCAATACATCGCCCAGCAGTGCACAATGTCAACTTCATTCCCCACATAGACAAGAATGATAAGACAAACTGAAACACAATGTTGACTGTCTGACATACCTGCTCTTACTGACAACCAACAAGAGCCATAAATGACAAACAAATTTATCAAATAATGTGAATCCAAATGCTACAAATTCAACAACTTCAATACAAACAGCCACACCAAGTTCGTTCAAACAACAAAGGAAGGTGCTTGCCTGCCGGCCCAGCGGTCAAGAGTTCCAATTCGAGTAGAGGTATGTTTTAATTGACCTGGGCTCCAGTTTGACTCAGCCTAAAACTGGTACTAGACAATGTCACGGGAAGTAAGGACGACTGGTGTGAAGTTGACCACATCAGCCCTCGAGTGGCGATCGGTGTATGCAAATATGGAGCTAGCTCAATGTGCCTAGTAGGCCCCACAATGTGTAAAAAGGGTTCTTTACTTTGTTTTTTGTTTCACTTACTTAACATAGAAAGGCCAGCTCCATGGTGAAGGGATTACGGACGCGGTTTGTGATCCCGCATACCCATGTTCAAAACACAGCTGTGCGGGATTTGACAGCAGACAGCGTTGCGTTGGATTTTTACAAAATGGTATGGGTGCTGGTCATTCAGAAAGAATTGTCAAACTACTTACTGAATGTAAACTTGCCAAGACATCACAACAGCAAAAAATGCTGGTGTTGATTGCAACGTCCTGTAAAGGATGTGCAACTAATTTAGTAACAAAGAAAGAGTAAATGGGACGTAACCGACTACTATACCAAACACTGGGAGTGATTACTACTACAAAGCAGTAGTGACGGGTATATGTAACTTAGAAAACAGGCATCAAAGATGAAAAAACAAACCTAAAGAGAAATAATGAACCTTAATAAACACATGAATGACACGGTTGTGCCAGATTTTGAAGCAAAGTCACTAAATATTTTTTTCACAAAGAAACCTACTTGAAGAAAGCAGACACAAAGGCATAGTGGTTGGTGCCATTGCTTACCAAGTCTGTGGTTCCAGTTCAATAGCCAACTATGGCAGGACTTTTCAACTGACTAATATGGCCCTGTCTTAACAATGGGCATGGAGCATTTTCATCATGTTCTGGACAGCAATGACGGCAAGGACAGGAAATGATCACCCCACCTCTGTAATGCCCTCCCTAGAATAAGTGAAGGCCTATCAATTCAAACCTCAACCGCAGTATCTGCCGTACCCTGGGACTATCTTTTGCTAAAGGAAGAATGCCAGCTGAAGAACAATGAAATATATTTCAGGAAGAATGACAAAGTCAGTCAGGAGAAGAAGGGGGACGACAAAGCAGCAGCAAAAGAAAAAGTAGGAAGGGGAATAAAGAGTGGGAGAAGAGGAAGGGGAAGAAGGAATGGGTGGGGGGAAGAAGGAGGAGGGGTAAAAGAAGGGGGAGGAGGTGAAAACAAAGTGGGGGAATAAGGATTAGGAGGGGACAGAAGTAGGAGGGGAAAGAAGAAGAAGGGGAAGAAGGAATGGGTGGGGGAAGAAAGAGGAGGGGTAAAAGAAAGGGGAGGAGGTGAAAACAAAGTGGGGGAATAAGGATTAGGAGGGGACAGAAGTAGGAGGGGAAAGAAGAAGAAGGGGAAGAAGATGGAGGAGGAAGGGAAGAAGAACGAGGAGGGGGAAGAAGAGGGGGAATAAGGAGTAGGAGGAGGCAGAAGTAAGAGGGGGTAGAAGTAGCAGGGACAGAAATAGGAGGGGAAAGGAGAAGGGGAAGAAGAAGGAGCAGGAGAGGAAGAAGATGAAGAAAATGAAGGAGGAGGGAAAGAAGAATAAGGAGTAAGAGTGGCCAGAAGTAGGAGGGGAAGAAGAAGAAAGGGGAAAAGGAGGAGGAGGGGGGAAGAAGAAGGAGCGTGAGGGAAAGAAAATGGAGGAGGAGGAAGTAGAAGATGGGGAAGAAAAAGAAGGAGGCGAGGGAATAAGAAGAAGAGAAAGAAATAGATGAAAAGGGGAAAGAAGAAGAAGGGGAAGAATAGGATAGAGTAAAAGAGGAGGGGGAAGGAGGAGAAGTGGTCTGTCATCGATGTCCTTTCCTGCTAGAATAGAATCTGTATACACAATAATATTACTGTTGTCAGCTGAGGCAGAATAAACAAAGAAACTACAGCCTACATACCAAACATTGTAAAGGCAACATGCAAATATGACAGTACATTTTGTTACTATAGATGTACCACCATTGCAGGTGTCGCTGCCTGTTTGATATCAGAAAAACAAAATAGTTTTGCATGTTGTACCAGCATCTGTACCTGTACCAGCGTCTGTTTGTTGTTTATGTGCAAACTAAATCTCTAGTCGAAACGTCCATTTCATCATTTGTGATTGTGTTCTTGCAAAGCTCACCAAATCTACTTCTCTTTTTCGTTGATTTCGGACTGGATAATACAGTATTCTTGTCCTGCCAGTCTCAGGTCAGTGTCTGATGGATGGCAGGTTCTGCGAAGGACTGGGGTCTAAAGTTTTCTGCTCCTGGCAGTCTAAGATCAGTGTACAGGCTAATTTGTGGCTTTTATTTCATGACCAACAGATACAATCTCTTTGCCACACCAGGTGTTAGATTCTCCTTCTAGATGTTACTGTGGGGTATGTTGACCATTTCCCCACACACTTCTCTACAGCTGTCACAGCTTTAATTCTCATTCATTAGGTAGAAGAAAAAGCAAAGGAATATATATTTCAGGAACATTAACTTTAAAATGATCAACATCAATTAACACAACTAAGAAGCTAGCAGAATGATATGTGTTTTAAAGCACAGCCTCAGTAAGTTATGTTCAAACATATGCATTGCAAAAAAGTTATTTTTTCAAAACTTATAACCTTTCACACATTTTCATCTGAAATTGTATTGTTTTTCCCACGAACTGGTATATATGGATTTGGTTTTCCAGCCATACTTGTGTGGATAAACCCTAAGATGTATAAGTTAATTTGACATCTCTACTTATATCATCATCATCTGTCCATTAACTGGTCATGAAACTTTCTGATCACTCTATTCCATGGTTGTCTATCTTGTGTTGCTCTCTTTAATTTCATGTATGTCATCATTGATAGATATATGCATGCCTACTTTATAAACATTCTCCTTGGTCTACCTCCTCTTCTTTTGTCCACTATTTTGCATTCTTGTGGGTTTTGGGTGTTATTTCACGTCTTAAAATAGACCCAACTATAAAAGCCTTCATTTTTCTATTACATGAAGAGGTCTCATTTTGTTTGAATATTCTATAATCTGTCATTTGTCAATCCATCTAGTTCTATACATTTATCTGTAAATGAGGTTAAATGTCTGAAGACTTCACTACACCGGGTTCTATCTCATATTGCTTGTGTCTTGTTCCCACACAGCAGGCAGCTGAAAATGTTGCACAAGGCACAAACTGAGCATGTCTAGCAACAATTTTCAGGGGTGTCTGAAACAACTGCACTTGTGAACCAAATGATGGAATATGAAAATGAACCCACGACCTCTGACCTCTGTAGGGCGAGACAGGCAGCTTGACACTTCCATCGCCTTTATCCATGACCTATGTTTCAGAATGATATAATCTGGCTGACCAGTTGTATAAGCTGATTATGTTCCTGAACTCAAGTTTATATCTCTACTGGTAGAGCCTTGTTACAATTCAACCACACATAAAAGTACAGAAAAAAAACAAATTATTTACCTCCTGCTAGGTTCAGCATTATTTTGTCACCTATATGATGAGTTAAACACAATTACAAATAAACATCAACAGACATTCCTAAGTAATGCATTGCAAAAGTATAACAATAAATGAAACACATTTGTTACTACTCAAATATTTCCTTCTTGCAATATCATGACTATTTTACCAGAAAACCGTGGTTCCTGGGAGACGAGGAAGGGATAGACTGGCACGAAGATGAAAGTAGAACATTACAGACACCATGTACATGAGGCAGAAGAACATGAAGTATAACAAGGCACCTTGATGAAATAAAAGACACACACAGAAATAAGTGAACACTTCTACCAGTCTTCATAAACAAACAATACGTAGCTAGAAAACTGAAATATCACAATAACAAATAAGGAATTTACATATGTCAACGACAGACACAATGACCGATACATGGATTTCCTTTTGCACATTCCCTTTTTCTTTTGTTTGTCATCATACCTTTCTCGTTTTGCCCTTCTGTATTTTCGATTCCCAAAGTTAGGGCATGCTTGCCACATAACGGCACGCGCCACCAAATATAAAAGAGGGAGAAAACTGGATTTTCCCTATACAGTCACTAAACTGGACGACAAGATGAGAAACCTAGGAGAACGTGGACAACGTCATAGGACGGCAACGGGAGACGCTGTGAGTTTTCCATTCGGGAAGGATGTGTTTCTGAAGGCTCCGTGTGAAGGTGACACCTGAATGCGCTGATTTCTATATGATGCAGCTGGGAATCGGGACAGGAGTTTGCTGAGGACGATACGACAGTGGACACACCGGGATTCCATTCCTAGACGTTATTATTTTTATCCAGGAGTCTGAACGGAGGATTAGGCTTCAAGGGCGACTGAGCGGACCGGGAGCTCAGCCGTGGGTCATATTTATGTAAGCGCCGATCCTGCGCACAGGGATCAGCTTATTTGTACTTATGGGAGTTCCTTATTTGTGTCTGCGGCAGATTAAAAATCTGAGTAAAGTCGAACGGCTTGAGTATGCTATTTTCCATGTGCTCCGCCTCAGGTGAGCTGCAAAGTTTGTTGTTCCTGTAGTTCGTGTTTTAACTTTGACGAGTTTGATTCACTATGCTCCGAGCGGCCGGTCCAGTTTGACTTATACGGACAGGCGCTTTGAGACAATGCTTATGTTATTCATTGATATATGTGGATTACTTAGTGTGACTCCTATTTCGATTTCGTAGCTAAGTATTCTTGTTTTATTTTTCTTGTATAGAAACTTTGGTTGATAAGTTCGCTTGTTTCTGTGTGTCTTTCATCGAGCTACCTAGTTTTACTTTGTAGTCATTTGTGTTTCACAAACCATCTAAGTATCACACAGTTTGTGCTAACATTACTCTAAGCTCTATGCCATTTCAGCTGGCTGGTAAAAGGGGCCTGTATGAAAAATTATTTTCAAGTAATTTCTATTTTTGGTCTCCATAATCTGCCAAAATAGTTGTCTCTGATATTTTGGAGTCAAAAAGTAATGTGATTTACACTTATTATCAGATATTGTTTTAAATAGACTGTCTAACTGGGAAATAATCATACATTTATAATTTAGCATATGCAAAGCAATGTTTTTCAGTCTGTGTGCTGAGAGTTTATTTCCAACTGTAAGTTGTTCCAGCACTAGTCGAGTGATATAAAATGTTCATGGTTTGGTATTATCAAATTCAGAAGCCTGACAGAGAATCAAATATGTACGACGTCAAACAGCCTGGATTGATGAGCAGCAGAACTGAAAAATAATTCTACTTACCTCTTGCTAGTTCAAGGAAATGCTTTTCACCTGAAATGTTGAGTTTAAACATAAAATACACATTGTTAACAAGTCACTAAAACTCTCTTAAAGTAAACAGTTGCAAAAGTGACAAACAATTTTTTTCTTAAAGTCAGCTGTTCTCATGACTTATTTCAGAGCCATGTGTGTGACACTTTCAAAAGAAGCAAATGTCCTTTCTCATATAATCAAACGGATTGAGAAATGTTCTCATGATTGATTGTAGCTGGTTCTTTCCTTCTGACATCATCATCATCTTCATACGCAATGTCATTCAGTGTGGTGGGGGTCAGCAGCCTCGAATGGATGAGAGCGCTTGTTCTTAAACATCCGGCATGCTGATGCTGAGGTAGGAGCTTAAACTAAAAGGTTGACTTCTCGTCCTTGAATTGAGGACGTAAATTACAAGAACCTCTGAAGTTGGAGTGGGTTAAACTGATGACGAGGGACACTGGTAATAGGGAAAGCTAATTAATCTGCATGCAAAATCAGTCCAGCGCTACTAGAAGTAGCTCGAGTTCAAATCGAGCAAGCGCAAACTAAAAGTGTGGGTGGTCGTGGTTACCATCTCACAACATCACCAGAGTCTTTAATCAGGTCTGGGTTCATCTCGATGATTTCACTTGGGCAAGCGATCCAGGTTTTTATCTATGTGCCTTCTCCTTGTTCTTTTCCCATTAATTATGTTATGACAGCTGTCACCAAGTTTTGTAGTCTATTCTCCTCACAACACGCCTAAAATACCTTGACTGTCTACGTCTTAATTTCTTGAATCAAATTATGGTGTTCATTTGCTTGTTGAAGAACTGTCCGCTTGTTTTTCTCTCCATCCATGGCATTCTTTGCACTTTCTTTAGAAAGCCCATTTCCACTGCCATTAGATGCTTCTCAGCTTGTCTGCTTATTGTCCATGTTTCACATGCATATAAAAGTACAGATTCTATATAACACATTAGACTTTTCAACATATCAACACTCTTTTTTTCTCACTGCAATTGGCAGTGTTTTATTGGTGAGTATGTTTTTCACATTGCAAAAGACTACAAGTGCCATAGCAATTCTTGTTCTAATCTCTACAATGTACCTTAGATCAGATCATCAGACGTTACACTGTTCTGAAATAGATGTACCAATTCAATTGTTTCAGAATGTTCCTATTTAATTGGATGTTACATTTTGGTATTTCTGTCTTCTTGGTGACCAGTGAAATAAAGGATCCTTTTAAATGCCTTAAGGCACACGGGGCATTTGGTGCTAGACCCACATTTTTTAAAGTTCAGCAAGGAAGGGAACTGGTCACTCCCACCTCAGTATGCCTCTGACCTAGAACATGTTAAGGCCTAACACTTGTGGTGACTACAGCAGTGTCTGCCATGAGACTACCTTACCTCTAATGTTTAACCTGAAGATGAAAGTTTATATCTTGAAGACACGGAGACAGATCAGACATACAGGAGAATCTTAGTTTTAAAAAAAACACTTTGACGTCTTGAGGCGTTATTTGGGTATATGATGCCAGCCCTATATTTGTATAGACCCATCGCCATACAATGTGCATTGTTGTCAATACAACATCGACTGATATTACACCCCAGAACATTTCCTGGTACTTATTGTAAGCTCCATTGACCTGAGAGCCCAGGTCAATTGTTCAAGATCCCTATCTCAACAGGGATTCAAACACATGACCCCTGAGTCAACAGGCACGCCACAATACATAATAGACAGATAATATAAACAAAAGCCAAAATACATAATAGATAGATAATATAAACACATCTACTTACCTGGTGCTATGTCAATTACCTTCTTTTTACCTGTGTTCAGTTTTGAAAGAAACAGATTTCACTTATATGCCCATATATTATCTCAATAAATAGGTTACAAAAATGTGTTAAACGAAAAAGACAACAAGTTTAACCAGCTTTTGTTACTAAATGCAAGTTAATTTCCTAACACCATGAACAATTAATTTCATGCCTTCAAGATATTGGCGTAGATGGAAAGGACATCAGACTTATTAGTAACCTGTACTGAGAACAAGTGGCAACAATTAGATGCGGAAATAATTACTCATCGCCAATTGAAGTAAAAAATGAGTACAGCAGGGCTGTGTGTTGTTCCCAAGCCTCTTCAACTAATACACCGAAAGAATTTTTAAACAATTTGAAGAAATGTCAGGACTTAACATCAAAGGAAGAATCATAAATAATATTAGGTATGCTGATGACACGTGTTACTAGCAGAAAGCGAGCAAGAGTTACAAAACCTGGTGGAACAAGTAAACATGCGTAGTGCAGAATGTGACTTCGAAATTAATATCCAAACAACAAAAACTATGGCAATTAGCAATGGAAAGGAAAGACCATCATCCGTGAGCATCACGGTAAACGGGGTAACTAGAACACGGTAAACTAGAAGAAGTAACAAGTTTCTCTTATCTTGGACATGCAATAGTAGATGATGGCAGAAGTGAAACAGAAATAAAAAAGAGAATAGGAATGGCCAACATTGTTTTCAACAACATGAAATCAGTATTAACATCTAGTGAGATTAACAACGCATTAAAAATGTGAATTGTCAAATGTTATGTATATTCAACACTATAATATGGCATGGAAATGTTATCTATATTCAACACTACCATATAGCCTGGAACTTACAATTCAGGACTTAGTCAGATATGACTGAGCTATCGTATAACAGAAGTCAGTACTATCTGCTTCCTGTTAGCGCCGAATGTTGGACGGTGATCACCAAGCCCATCATCCCACATTGTGCCAACGGCTTCAGGTGATGGAATACATTTGTGAGGGTGCAAGCCTTACCCTAGTGCAAGGAAATTCAACCTAAAGACAAAATGTCATACAGGGCAGACTAAGTCCTAAGCCTTGGTCAGCAACTGGTCTAGGATGGAAGCTCTATCAGGCAGACAGTAAGAGCACTGCTTTGCTGATCCGGCAGCTTCTACGTCTTGTTCCAGACGTATTGGTGTTACCTTTCCTCTAGAGCAAACTAGGCAGGCCGAGAGAGGGATCATGTTTCATGGGAAGTACATGTCTCTACATTCAGCCCAGGCTTTGTGCTATGGAAAGGGATAACTCCATTTTAAACTTTCATCTATCAAGACGACAAGGTACCAGCCATATGACGTGGAGGCCTGGGCAATGAACAAGCAATTAGAAAGCAATTAGAAAGCCTAATAAAGCCCTGGAGATGTGGATTTACAGAAGAATATGTCATATTTCATGGAAACAAAATCAATCAGTTAAAGAGGTTCTAGAAAAAGTGGGAATGAAAAAGAGAGTTGATGAAAGAAATAAAATACAGGCAAGTGAAATATTTCGGCCACGTTAAAAGACATAACACTCTTATAAAGATCAAACTGGAGAGTAAGGTTGAAGGCAAGTGATCAAGAGGTAAACAGAGATACAAGTGAGAAGATAACATCAAGAGATGGACAAACAGCATTCTCTCAGAATATACAGTCAAGGCGACAGACGGTGTTGGAGATCCATTACAGCCAATCGCCACTGTGGAGACGGCACTTAATTGATTCATTGAATTTCATAAGAATGTCCAAAACATAAAAACTGTCATTTACTGCCAATACGGTACCTTGCAGTGTATGGCAGGGAGGGGGTGTCTTGAGCCTGAGGAATTAAGTACTAGCTAGTAAGATTTTGTTACGATTTTTGTTTCCAAGATGGCGACGCGATGTCTCGTTGTTCTTGGGGGAGACGCTGTTCAGTGTTTTTCTGTGGATTCCCTATGGAAATTCCCGTGAAATTCGTGTGGATAGTGTTTTTCCTTTGGATTATGTGATGTTATTTCGTGTTCGTTAATTGGAAGTGTTCAAAAGAAGCCACGGAAGGCAGGTGGTGGATGAAATTATGAGGGCAGCCGACAGATATTCGTTGGTTATGGTCTCGAGTTTCGCGACGGCAAGCTTTCTCTCTTTCGAGAGACAATGATTGCGGCCACCCGGCCAGTATGGTCACTGCCATAGAGGAAAGCAACGGCAAACTACCTCTTTGAAATTGCCTAGTTTATTATGATTCGCTTAAAGACTGATCATCGCAAGACAAGGACAGAGATATTAAAATTAGGAACATGGAACGTTAGGACGTTAAACAACGACGGAAAATTAGAGAACATAACACAAGAAATTCAAAGAGAAAAAATTAATATATTAGGTAAGTGCGAAACGAGATGGACAGGAGCAGACATCAAGATACATAAAGATTTTAAGATTATTTATTCTGGAGGTGAGGATCGACATAGGGGAGTGGCAATAATTTTGGACCGGAAAACATCAACGTCTGTTCAGGGATATTGGGCCGTGTCGGACAGAGTATTACTAGTTACATTGAGTGGCAGACCTTTTAACATAAATGTTATTCAAGTATATTCCCCAACAGGAGAGTCTAGTGAAGATAGTGTAGAGGAATTTTATAATGACATAGAGTCTGCCTTAAAGAAATGTAAAAATTCAGAAATAAACATCATAATAGGGGACTTCAATGCAAAAGTAGGAAATCAAGGGGATAGATACACAGTAGGAAACTATGGTTTAGGAGAGAGAAATGAAAGAGGATACAGACTAGTAGAGTGGGCAAAAGAACAGGAAATGATTGCAGGAAACACCTGGTTCAAGCAACACCCTAGAAGATTATGGACCTGGAGGAGTCCTGATAGCAGGATTAGAAACCAGATTGACTACATTCTCATTAGCAGAAGATTTAGAAACGCGCTAACAGTAGCAAAAACATTTCCCAGTGCTGATTGTTATAGTGACCACAGACTACTCACAGGAACATTGAGGATAAAGTTGAAGAAAGTCAAGTATACAACAGGGAACACTAAATATGATTTGTGTACATTGAGTAATGACAAGGAAATACAAAACAAATTCAACATAGAAGTACAGAACAGATTTGAAATATTGTCTGATCTAGAGATCCTATTCCAGGATGTGGATGATCAATGGGAAATGTTAAAGAATTCAATCAATGTGGCTGCAGAAAAAACTATTCCAAAATTAAAGAAGGTGGGTCGTAAGAAATGGATGACAGAGGAAATTTTACACTTAATGGAAACAAGAAGACTCAACAAAAATAATCCTGCCAAATATGAAGAAATTCACAGACAAGTCAGAATATTATGTAGGAAGGCAAAAGAATCATGGCTTGAGGAAAAGTGCTTAGAAATTGAAAAACAACACAACAGTCAAAATACCAAATTAGTGCACAAAAGAATTCAGGAACTTACTAATAAAAGAACAAGTACATCAACAGGCTGTCTAAAAACTAAAGATGGCAAAGTCATAATAGAAAAAGATCAGATTCTACATGTATGGACAGATTATGTGAAAGACCTGTATAATGATAACAGAGAGGAACAGTAAGCTATTAGATTTAATAATGAAGGACCAGCAATTTTAAAGATGGAGGTTCAAAATGTTCTTAAGCATATGAAAGCTGGCAAGGCCCCCGGTGCAGATAACATCACAACAGAAATGATTAGAGCTCTAGAAGAATTTGGACTAGAGCAAGTCACTAGACTGCTGAACACATTATATGATACTGGAGATATACCTTCTGAATTATGTAATTCTGTATTTATTGCAATCCCAAAGAAATCAGGAACCTTAGAATGTGATCAACATAGAACAATTAGTATAATGAGTCACATCACAAAGATTTTGTTACGAATTATCATGCAAAGAGTGAGGAAGCAAATACAACCTGAAATAGGGGAAGAACAATGTGGTTTTGTAGAAGGAAAGGGTACAGTAAATGCTGTGTATATGCTGCCACATGGCGTTTAGACAGAATGACGTCATCGGAAAATGCGGTAGTAAATGATATAGGGAAAACCCCACAAGAAACTAAGGAAACTTAGAAACAGGGAACGTCAGACGACAACAAGGAAGGACAACGAAGAGGACCTTGTGTGATTCGGCTGAGGCGCGACATATTGTGTGAAGCCCGTGTTCGTTTGGAGAGTTGGTTGTGAGAAGGCAAAGGCTTGGCTGAGGACTATCAGGTGGAGGATACTTTATTGACTACACAAAGGCTTTTGATAGAGTTAGACATGTCAACATTGTGGATATGCTTGCAGATCTACAAATTGATGGGAAAGACATTAGACTTATAAAAAACATATATTGGAAACAAGCTGCCATAAGGATTGATAATGAAGTAGGACAATACCAACCTATTAAGAGAGGTGTTAGGCAGGGATGTGTAATGTCTCCAGATCTTTTTTCCCTATACAGTGAAAATATTTTCAGAAATGTAGAAGACCTAAATGGAATCAGCATTGGAGGACGAAACATAAATAACATTAGATATGCAGATGATACAGTATTGATTGCAGACAATGCACAGGATCTGCAACAATTAGTAGACGCTGTGGTTGTCCAGTGAGCAGCTGGGGTTGGAATTAAATTCTAGGAAGACACAGGTTATGGTCGTCACTAGGAAGAACGAAGTACCACAATGTAATATACAAGTAAATAGGAATATTCTTCAACAAGTGAATCGGTTCAATTATCTCGGAACAGTCATAACATCTGGTGGCAGATGCCTTGAAGAGATTAGAACAAGAATCGCCATTGTGAAAGTAGCCTTTAGCAAGATGAAAAACATTCTGACCAATAAAATGATGTCAATTGAAACGAGAAAAAGAGTGTTGAGGGGATACATAGAGCCTGTTCTTTTGTATGGATGTGAAACTTGGACAATGTGCAGTCAAGCAGAAAAACATCTGATGGCTGCAGAAATGTGGTTTCTGAGGAAAATGCAAAGAATACCATGGACAGATAGAAAAACCAATGACCAAGTCCTACAAGAGACAAATGAAAATCGTAGATTGATTAGAGAAATTAGACGTAGACAGTCCAAATTTTTTGGACATGTTATGAGAAGAAATGGACTGGAGAACTTAGTGACAGCTGCAAGATCGAAGGGAACAGACCAAGAGGAAGACCGAGAGGAAAATACCTGGATGGCTTGGCCACATGGCATGGACGAGACAGGAACACTGAGCTGATCCACGACTCTGGTGATCGAGTGAAATGGCGAATCATGACCGCCCACACTTTCCGGCATGGCACATGATTGATTGATTGAGTACAGTCACAGCAAACTTTGTAGGTTACAGTTTTCTCTCCCCCCCCCCCCCCCACAGAAAAAACAACACCTTGCCCAGGATTCGAACCCGCGTCTCCCAAAGGAGAATCCGGTGTTCTAGCCACTCGGCCAGCCGCTCCTCTTCATAAGAATAACAGCCTTAATTTATTTATTTTTTGTCTTTTAAGTAGAGGTTAATATAAATTATTCTGTGCAAATCTTATTCAAAACTGTCTGGATCATTGTTACATGTGTCTTGTCTAGATTTATGCATCTACCCATCTCATCCCAAGTGTTTTCTTTTACCCAGCCCATCATCTTATAGCAGGTTCTTTGCAGAAGGTTGCTCTCATCACGGCTGCTGAATATAATTCTCAATCCCATGCTTTACACATCCTTTGTGTCTTCAATGTCCGGTGTCAATCTTCGTGCTGGCTGATCCACGCCCCTTCTTCCAAGACCCGTCACTGTTGTGTCCAAACCACTGTAACATTCAATATGGCCCACTTTCTGTGTCATGATGTAATTTATGAGCCAGTTTTCTTTGATATTCAGATCTTGAAACATTTTCTTCTTCTTGGTCCATGGTATTCTAAGTTTTGGTCCATGACCTTTGCAAAATGGTTGTTGTATTAAATGTTCAGAATAACAAGTCTGCCACTCCATCTATCATATTGTCCTCCCATCAAATTTGATATTCCTAATTGTGACAATACTCTCCCTATATCGTTCATAACGATAACGTGACCAAACATGACACTGTCTTGTCCTAATTTGGTAATGTGTCCCTATGAATTCACACCCCTAGCGCTTGATCTTACGTCACTCATAATAATGAATACAACTATGAACTACTTTGCAAAGGAAACTAGTCTGAAATGCAAAGAAGCAACAATTAGTTGCATTACAGCATTTAACGTAAATACAATAATACTGATAATTACACTGAATATGCCCTCCTGAAAACTGCAGCTACCATGGAACAAAATAACAATATATTATACATAATTACTGCTACACTGACCGAGTGGCTACAACGCCAGACTCTCCTTTGGGAGACCTGGATTTGATCCCTCGGTAAGGTGTGGGATTTTTTTCTGTCGGGGGCATTTCCTCAGGCTCAAAGACCCCTCTGCCTACACCGCAAGGTACTATATTGGCAGTAAATGACAGCTTTTATTTTTAAATTACCGCTACTACATGACAGAGTAAAAGCTAAAAAACATAAGAAGAATGAAGTTAAGGACCCTTGTACACACCTTAAGGTGTATTGGACATATGGTGCTATTTTTCTAGACCAATCGACGCTCCAGGGGTGACGTAGTCAATGTCACACTGGTGACCTTTACTTCCCAGGACATTTCCTCTTACCCATATTAGGCTGGGTCAGCCTGAGAGCCCAGGCACATGTACACATCCATCTAGGTGTAGATCTAACACATCAACTCATCAAACCTTGCTATGCACCTCTCCAGTTCAGTGCATCACACCAGCTATGCACTTCTCTAGCACTGCGTTTCACACCCAGCTATGTACCTCTCCAATTCAGCACATCACTCCTAGCTATGCACTTTTCTGATTCAGCACCTGATTTGTAGCTCAGAGGTCATGTGTGAGCACATATTTGTAATGCAACACAAACCACTGCACTCTAGACATTCCCACATGAGCACCGTTTCATTTATCAGTTGCCAGCAAAGAGCTCCCAAGATTCTGTTACCAGTCGCAGTTTGGTTACAAGCTCGCCTACATTTTTCCTATGAGTTGTTTGTATTCAAGATCTGTGATCACTGCCTACTAAACCAGTCTCTCCAGGTGTGGATCTGTTGTCTAATTTACTGCAATCCAAGACAGACTTCACCACATCCACCTTATAGAAAAGTAGTTCGCCACTCAGATTGGAAGGAGCCAATCTATCAGCATGTTCATTTCCTCATACAACCGTAATATCCTATGCAGAAAATCCATGATAT
Organism: Cepaea hortensis; assembly: GCA_963921405.1. Lineage (NCBI taxonomy): Eukaryota > Metazoa > Mollusca > Gastropoda > Stylommatophora > Helicidae > Cepaea > Cepaea hortensis. The sequence continues at coordinate 183,486,926 of OY992877.1, forward strand.
GTCCAAATAAGATAAATACTATGAGGCATAGTGTTAAAATAGCAATTTAGTGATAATGAGTTATTGAACAACTGAATGGGAATGACAGAGTTAAAGGGGAGAGGATGGTCTTTATTGCACTGGGTTTAACCCATATGGCAATGTCTCTATCAACAGAACGGCACGCAGCCTGTCGAGAGAATCGCAAAAAGCATTAATTCTGTATTTCAGCGATGACCCCCAGGATCTATGGGAAAGAATTCACTGAATGATGGTCTGGAAACGACCCCACAACCTTAAGAGTGCGAGGCAGACAGCTTGAGCTTTTTGCCACCGTGAAAGAATTAATGAAAATATAAGTGGTCAGCAAAAAGCATGTGTACTGTTTCATACATGTCCTGACCTAGGCAGGGGTAATCATTATCAAATCATCAATTGCAGTTTTATCTAAAGCTAAACAAACACACATTCATTACAAAGCTAAAGTACTGTCACGTTTATATTTGAATTACACAAAGCAGCCTATAGAAAATCTAAACCTTACTTACCACTAGCTAACTTGACAACCAGTTTGTCACCTATTGTTAAGAGTAGTCAAGTAAATTGTAGAAGTCATTCATTTACCAACACAAATATACAGTAAATATATAACAAAGAGATGCAATGTAATGTTCACTGACTGATAAATTTCCTTGTTTGAAGCAAGTTAGTTTTAAATAAATGTCGCTGAAAAGTCGACAAGGTTGACTTCATTGCACCGGGTTTTTATCCCATATGGCTCAGTTTCTTTCCACAACACGGAAAGCGTCGCACAAAGCACGAACTGCGTAGCTCCAGCAACGACCCACAGGAATCTCCGAAAAAATGCACTCGTGAACCAAAGGACGTGGCCTGGAATCGAACCCACAACCATCGGAGCCTGAGACAGACGGCTTGACCACTTCACCACGGAAACTCCCTCAAGTCAGTTTTATCAGACGCAATCGGAGCTTCTCAATAGGTATCCGGTTCTGGATATGTCTAAAGCGATGAATCAAAATGCTATTCTGATATTTGATTAGCGCATTTACTGCATTAATGTTACACAAATAGAACAGGATTATTATATTGTTGTGTTTCAGTCACGCGTATGTCTATATTTCAAGTTGTTATCAATCTCCAAAACATTTTTTTATTTGATAATTGAAAAATGTGGACATTTTAAAGCTATGCCAGAAAATATTTTATTCCACTTAGACAACCCTGTCGGCTTAACTCTGTTGCCATTGAAACACCTCAAACCTGCTGAGTAAACATTACTAACTTAGACCTCATCTCAGCCAGCCTATATATGCTGTGCTGAATCATGCCCTGGTGACATCCTAATATGCCTTTGTGTAGATGTGAAGTTTTGCACACTATGCTGGCCTTTTAGCTTGGGAAGTGGAAGGGGAGGTCTGTAACATTGTGCCTGTGGAGATGGTATTTTGGTACAGAGTCAGGATACAAGTATCTACACCAACCTCATTTTGATAGGAACAAGCTTTTTTTCAGGGCTCATGTGACGTGAACATCAATGTCTTGGACTAACATGGCAAATCTCAATCTTTCAGAAGATTCATAACCAACCAAACAAACCATCCAGCTTGCACGAAGTGGTCCTTGCTAGTGTCTTATGGTAGTGAATTAATGTAGCTACGCCTTTAAGTCTTACAAGTTCATTATCATTCATTCCCTAGAGTTGGTCACATAAGTTGTAATTTCATGTGTTGCTATTGCTCCATTATTATCTAATGAATTAATATCTTCTTCTTCTCCTTTTATCCTCCAATGAAGCATAGGATCTCTACCTTCTCACACCAAGCTTTCCAATATTTTGCCGACTCTTGCAACTGCCTCTGTTATCGCCGTATTATTCTTCTCTGTTTCTATTTCTCTTCTTCCTGTTTTTTTAGATCTTGTTTATTTCTTTTGCCATATGAGTTCCAGTGAAAGAACTTTCTAGTTAGACTACTGACATGTTTTCTACATGTGTTCTTTTCCTTGCCCCTTTACATGTCAAGTGATACCTACACATAATTTGTGCAGTAATTCAGATGATGTATGTATATTGTCTTTAATTGTTTCTGCTGTGATACCATATGGACCAGCAGCTTTTACATCAACGTCAGCACATGATCACCGTAGTTAATGTGAAAATGTACGAAATTTATGGTCCAACTGTACTTGGTAAGAGACAGGATGTCCCAGAAGGAGTACATATGCCTGAACTGCTCCACCTACCCATCAGACATCCAATGTACATGACTGCTCTCAACAGCCAATCAGTCTGTTTGTACATTGGTTCAGCCTAGACTTTGAATCATGTAACCCATGACTGTGAGTAAATCGATGCTTGTTGCAGCATACACCACAGCCAGACGTTTGTTACACACCTGTCTAGGGCAAAGCCCAGTATACTTTCAAAACAAGTTGCCTCCTTCACATACATCATAGAATATTTTGACGCAATTACATAAATAATAACTTTTGGCAAACATACATTAATAATATTCATAACATAACATAGAAATAACTCTTGTAACAAAACAAATAAAAGTTAACAGTAAGTGAGAAATTAATTAAGTCAGTAATTTTCATATTACTATTTCTTACCAGATCGTACAATATGTTAAGTTTTTGACCAAACGTGACTTACTTCAATGTTATTTCTTTTACATCTCTCCATATTTGAGGTGACAGTAAATGATAACAAATTATGTAAATGTTTAATCCTTTGACTTTTATTAACTGATTTCAGTACCGAATAAGTTTAGTGGCATCCTTAAGATAGTTGTCTTCATTCATTCACACATATACTATACTAAAATCTAAAACACTGACTTTCTATTTTTACATAAGCCACTATTCTTGTTTACTCAGTATTGTTCGAGAAGCTTCAGCTAATTCTTGACATTTACAATTCCATATTACAATCATATATTAGTGTGTAAATATTTATCTCGCTTTACTTAAATATTAATTATTTCTTGTAATTGTTTATGCACTAGGATATATGGTTTGTATAAATCTACGTCTGCCTGACAATTCTAAAATTAACTTGGCATTTTAACTTCAACATAGCATGACAATTGTTATACTCACAGCTACATGATGAGAAGTGAAAACATACAAATAAAACACAGATTACCTGTAGCCAATTTAATTTTTGTTCTGTCATCTAAGAACATGGGATTTCAAAGAAAACAACTTTAAACTGAATGTCATAAAATATCGTTCCTGCACAGGCATTGCAAAATATGAACACAGAAATAAACAGAACAAACATGTCGCTTAAAAAAGAACAAACATGTCTCAAACTGCACCTTATTAAACAAAGTAAGTTACATGACAAAACCTAATTTGTTCTTTTAAAGTTCATATTATCCTTAGACCTCAAGTTAAGGCATTTTCTATGTCTTCTAACTCCCTGTCCAGCGTGTTCTTTCCTTTATGCCTAAAACAATCGCATGCATGGACTTTGCCATGTGCATGAGTATGAGAATTCTTCATGTCATCTTCGTGTGCTTGCTCTCGCTAACTGCACAGTGTAGATTATAACAGATAGTCAGTCAAATGCATTTTAATAACAGATGATGGTTCTAGTTAAACAGAATTCCAAAAGAGATTAGGAATTGGCAAAGATGTGTTAAACATAAAACATATTAAAAAACTGGACAGACATTAAGTTAGTTGCATGTCCTTTACAGGATGTCGCAATAAACCCCAGCATTATTGGCTATTTGTAATGTACTAGGCAAGTTTGTGTACAGTAGTTTGCCATTGCTTTCTGAACAATTTATGCTCATACCATTGTTAAAAATCAACACAAGTAAGTCTGTTCCAAATCGTCAGCCACTAATTTGAAACTCAGTATGCAGGATGGTGAATCACATTCGCTACCCCTTCGCAACAGATGCTTAGTATGTATGTATGTATATATATATATATATATATATATATATATATATATATATATATATATATATATATATATATATATATATATATATATTCTTCTTCTTCTGCGTTCATCCGGATTTTTTTTTCGGATGTGACTGCGTTGTGCCTGTTTACAGCAGAGCTGTGTTCTTGCGCCGTTAGGCCGACACATCCGACTTCTGCGGGCATTTGTTGACCGGGTTAACCTTCCCGGGTATATATATATATATATATATGACGTAGCAGTCAGTCCCAGAATTTTTTGGCTGCTCATTATTCCTGGACAAGTTTACGTTCAGTAGTTTGCATTGCTTTCTGAACAACCGACACCCATGCCATTTTATAAAAACAATCCTAGGTGGTCTGCTGTCAAATCGCCCTCAGCTGCATTTCAAATCGCCCGCAGCTGCGTTTCAAACGCAGGTAATTACGAACTGTGACTGTTACCTCTTCACCAAGGAGCAAAATAAGACACTGAGAAATGAGAAAACTGTCAAAAGCATTGGAATACTTACAACATGTTCCCCTATTAAAACAAAACAACAATCTACAGGTGACATTAAAAGCTACTGTTCCATATCACTAACATCCAGTTTGGGGAAAATAGCTGGAAGGATGATAAATAGCCATCTTTACTGTTTTCATGAGAGTGCAGCAGGTGCCCTGAACAGGAATGTTTCAGAGATAGAAATTCTGCGGAGAATCACCTTGTTAGTTTATGCAAAGAATCCACAGTGGTTTTCAAAATAAAACACATACATTTAGAGAACTTGGTGACAACTAGCAAGATTGAGGGGAAAAGAACAAGGGAAAGGCAGAGAAGTAAATATCTGGATGATTTGGCCACATGGCATGGTCAAGACAAGAACGTGCAAATGATCCAAGACTCTGATGATCGGCACAGCACATGATAATGATACAATTTAATTGAGAAAAGAAAGCCACAAAAACACACAACTTACCTCTGATAACTCGAATCTTTCGCTTCTCATATGTAGAATGACAACCTTATCAATGAAATCACAAAGCAGTTAGTAAATCATTGAAAGAAAAAGACCACACAGTAAACTTATTACCAGGATGTCTCAAGACTTTTGCAAAACATGACTCTCATCACGCATAATGGCAAAGTGTTACACCGCCTGTCTCACACTCCGAAGGTTGTGGTTCGATTTCAGGCTGCATTATTCAGTTACAAGTGTGCAATTTTCTAGGAGACTCCTAGGGGTCGTCACTGGAGCTACAGAGATCGTGCTTTGTATGACACTTTTCGCAGATCGCACTACGGAAAGATCTAGCCATGTGAGATAAAACCTGGTGCAATGAAGTCAATCCTCTCACCTATACAAACAACTCATCACAACCGGACAGATTCTCAATCCGTCGCCAGTCAACTTGATTCATGCATTCTCATGCCCAGTGTGTCTTTAACTGATTAAGTGCCATTGGATGATTAATCGTCTTTAGAGACTTCCTGCATCTGACATGGGCTTATATACAGTAGTTTTCCCTATGCAACCCTCTTTAATTGGATATATAATACAGCATGGCTGCTACCATATTAACAATGTTTAAGTCATAACGGTGACACACCCTCTACTCCCTATTTTCCGCCATCCATTTTTGTTTGGTTCACCCTATTTTTTGTTTGTAATTGAATCTGTTTAATATAAGATCAGAGTTTTATGCAGGAAATTTTCTCTTCTAATTTATATATCAGGGTTTCATGCAAGAATTTTCTCTCCTAATTTATATATCAGGGTTTCATGCAGGAATTTTCTCTCCTAATTTATATATCACAGTTTCATGCAGGAATTTTCTCTCCTAATTTATATATCAGGGTTTCATGCAGGAATTTTCTCTCCTGATTTATATATCGCAGTTTCATGCAGGAATTTTCTCTCCTAATTTATATATCAGGATTTCATGCAGGAATTTTATCTCCTAATTTATATACTTTATTCATGTGATAAGAAGAGAAGCATTGGAGAACATCGTGACAACTGGAAAGATCGAAGGGAAGAGAGGCAGAGGCAGACCAAGAGAAATGATGCTGGATGGATTGAGACAGTGGCATGGAGGAATACCATCAGCAGAGTTGATCCAGAACACCAACGACCGAGATCTGTGGAGAGCCATGAACGCCTCCGCCAGCTGGCAGGAGACTTGATGATGATGATGAATATACAGTAAAAATTTGATTAACAATCACTCGTTTAACAGTCAGTTTATGTTATCTGTCATTCTCCTCCCCCCCCCCCCCAAAAAAAAAATAGATACAACATAAAGGACACTATTTTCAATGTCGCCTGTGCTGACCTTACAGTGTCTAACCTAAAGAGAGGGTGGAATAAATGCTTGCCTAAACCTTTGACGAAACTGAAGGAACTGAGACTATTAGTGTCAACGAAACTGTGCAACGATGTAGGACGCTAAACAGTGAAAACATTACTCCAGAAGAAGTAACATATTAGTTGGAATGGGACAAACTGGATGGAAGCTTTGAAATTTTGAACAATGATGAAATTGTTTCAAGTGTGACTACTGTTGAAGAAGAAGAAGTTGCTGACGGTGAAGGATCAATTCTCAACCAAAAATCTACAACTAGCCACTCAGAAGCAGAAACAATGTTATCAAAGTGCATCGACTGGTTTGAAATGTTAATTGAAGTTTTACTGTGCTGTTAAAGATGACAATTATTACCATGGTTTTAGAAATTATGACAATATGGAGGTCGATGTGGCCGAGAGGTTTAACATGCTTAAACTTTCTCTTCTGACTGAGGCGTAGTGGGTGGCGTTACGCATACCGGTCAGTTGGACTTAAATAATGATTTTTTTAAAGCTGTCCTGTCATGAATGTTTGGACACAGCTCCATTTACTGCCTTCTCGGTCTTTAAGAGGTAATGTCTTGTGTCCATTGGTTTTTCTATCTGTCTATGGTATTCTTTGCATTTTCCTCAGAAACCACATTTCTGCAGCCATCAGATGTTTTTCAGCTTGACTGCACATTGTCCAAGTTTCACATCCATACAAAAGAACAGGCTCTATGTATCCCCTCAACACTATTTTTCTCGTTTCTTGTTTCTCACTTTCTGGCATGGCACATGATTGATTGATTGATTGTCTTGTGAGACAATGCACAGGATCTGCAACAATTAGTAGACGCGGTTGTTGTCCACAGTGAGCAGCTGGGGTTGGAATTAAATTGTAAGAAGACACAGGTTATGGTCGTCACTAGAAAGAACAAAGTACCACAATGTAATATACAAGTAAATGGGAATATTCTTCAACAAGTGAATCAGTACAATTATCTCGGAACAGTCATAACATCTGATGGGAGATGCCTTGAAGAGATTAGAACAAGAATCGCCATGGCGAAAGTAGCCTTTAACATTCTGACCAATAAAAATATGTCAATTGAAACGAGAAAAAGAGTGTTGAGGGGATACAGAGCCTGTTCTTTTGTATGGATGTGAAACTTGGACAATGTGCAGTCAAACTGAAAAACATCTGATGGCTGCGAATGCAGAAATGTGGTTTCTGAGGAAAATGCAAAGAATACCATGGACAGATAGAAAAACCAATGACCAAGTACTACAGGAGACAAATGAAAATCGTAGATTAGAGAAATTAGACGTAGACAGTCAAAATTTTTTGGACATGTTATGAGAAGAAATGGACTGGAGAACTTAGTGACAACTGGCAAGATCGAAGGGAACAGACCAAGAGGAAGACCGAGAGGAAAATATCTGGATGGCTTGGCCACATGGCATGGATGAGACAGGAACACTGAGCTGATCCACGACTCTGGTGATCGAGTGACATGGCGAGTCATGACCTCCCACGCTTTCCGGCATGGCACATGATTTATTGTGTTGTGTCCATCATTGTCTAGGATGACCCCAGATCACTTCTTCCAGGAGCCATGCCTCCCATTACTTTTCTTTCAAAAACCACTATGGTGTTAAATATGGCCCGAGCATGTCAGTTATTGAAACACTATGCTCCTTCTGCATCACTTTCTTCAATGCTTTGTCCAATCTTGTGGAATGTCAGTACTTTTCCTCTTGAACTTTTCTGTAATATTTTAATTTTGCAATTGTGATTTTCTCTATTATTGTTGGTTGTTCACAATTCTCATCCAGACAAGATGCAGATTCTCAAAATGATTCAGCTTTATTTGTTTGCTAGTGTCATAAGATGATGCTGCAGTTACGACCCACTCTGAGGAAGAATTGCAATGTCTACTATCTGCATTCTCCAATACTTGTTCTGAATTTGGTTTAACAATTAGCAAAAAGAAGACACAGATTATGTCACAAGGTGCACATGGGGTACCATCAATCTTTATTGACGACGCCGAACTAGAGATAGTAGACCATTTTACATATCTAGGATCAGTGGTAAATAGCAAATTATCCCTAGATCAGGAAATCAACATCCGGATTGGTAAGGCAGCAACAACAATGAACAGGTTAAGAAAAAGAGTCTGGGAGAACAGGAAGCTTACTACCAAAACAAAAGTCCTTGTCTATCAAGCCTGTGTCCTTAGTACTCTTCTCTATGGCAGTGAAACCTGGACAACTTACTCACACCAAGAGAACAATTTAAACAGCTTTCATATGCGGTGTCTGCGAAGAATTCTTGGTATTAAGTGGCAAGACAAAATCACAAATACTGAAGTATTGGAAAGATCAGGTTGTGTGACAGTTTATTCCATGCTCAGTCTTCGTAGACTTAGATGGATAGGACATCTTAGGAGGATGGATGATGGTAGAATACCAAAGGATATCTTTTTTGGTGAATTACAGATGGGTAAGAGATCTCAGGGTCGGCCTCTACTACGATACAAAGATGTGTGTAAGCGGGACATGATTGATACAGGCATTGATAATGCACATTGGGAGCAAGTCGCCGCTGAACGTGTTGCATGGAGGGCAAATATCAGAAATGGAATAAAGTCAAAGGAGAAAATTATAGCAGAAAAGTCACACACCAAGCGTTTGAGACGTAAGATGGTGCATGATGGTGGAAATGACCACGTGTTCACATGCACCCACTGTGAACGGACATTTACAGCGCAAATTGGCCTTATCAGTCACACTCGCTACCGCCATAGTTAAAAGTTATTATGCCTTTTTAAAGCACAAACTATCGTCTGTCAAGACGGCAAGGTGCCAATGATGATGATGATGATGATGAGTGTCATAAGCTCTCGATACTGTTTACCATCTGCACTGCTAGGTTAGATCTCCTCCTGACTTCTTTTGGACCCTCCCCATTATTACGATGAACAATTTAATAACTGTTTTCATTATCAGCGAATTCTTTAAATGTTAGTGATTTCTTATTAAAATTCCTGTTACACGTTAGTTTCTATTTTAGCCTAGCAACTATATCACATAAACAGTTTTGTCTGTAATCTTGTTATTGGTTTAATCTGGAATGATTTCCACATCTGCTGTGTTGAATGTCACTCAGAGGAAATAGTAGAAGCGTTCCCTAGGTTTACAGTCAATACCACAGTTCTTCATTGAAGTTTGTACTTTTAGGCTGTCTTTGTACCTCTATTTTATTTTGTCCACTGCAAGCTTGCTTACCTGAATTAAGTTAAACTTAAATTTCATTGAAAAGCTTAATGAACACACCCTATTACACAATCAATTACATGATCAACCATACATCAATCATATAATCATACATATTCTCATAACATATAAAAGCACTATTACCTTCACACGGCTTTCTGCGCTTAAACCTAGCTCTGTGCATCATAGACTCTATCATGAGAAAAAAAAAAAAGTAGAGATAAAGATGAACTGCAATTAGATGTCTGCCCTATCTTTTTGTTAACTGGAGTATTAACACTCCACATATCTCATGCCAAGGTATTCAAACTTTCACATCCACTCACCCACATTAATCTATGTCAACTCACAATATATAATGTATTATATAATGTGTAATGTAGGTTTATAAGTAACATTAAATAATATTTTATCTCCATGAAATGAGTTAATGGTTAATTCAGAATTAATATAGCATTCTGGGCAAAAATACAGGTGTTTCATCTTCTTCAGCAAATGCTGAAATTTCCACATGCTTATCACTCAACACACTTGTTGCAAACATTTTGTATTTGTCCTCTCACACATTCCTCCTTGGTAGGATTGCACACCTATTTATGTAGCAATGTAGACAAAGATAGGGAAACAGTTGCAGATGTTAATTCAAACATACAAATGGTAAGAGGAACCTTCACTATGAACTTTGTGAAAGTCAACATAAATTTAAACAGTACCAATCTTAGCTTATTAAACACTAAATCAGCGCTGCTGTACTTATCAGAAACATTGAGGATGACTAAAACAATTATTAATAAAGTAGAAATATTATTAAATGGTGCCTGCACAGAATGGAAGGACTAACATGGTATCACAGAATCACTCACACCGAAGGAGTAAGAGGAGGACAAGAAGTAGACAACAACTCACAAAGGGCATTTGGGAGAAAACTAGATAGTTTCCAGCGAATCAAGAGTTCAGGAAAAGAAGCTAACATTAGAAATGACACACATTGATAACATAACAAGAAAATCCTTCCACTGGAGCCCATGGGGCGTTTAGGGAGGAAGCGAATCAGAGACAGAAATGAATATTATGGTGAGGACATGGAGTGAACTGCAAGAATGAGTAAAAGATGGGAGGGCTTCTTGTGATCTGGTTGAGAGCATATGCTCCAACAGGAGATAACAGGCAGAAGGAAGAGAGAGTACAGCTCTGCAGTCAACCCAGGACAGACTATTCAACTGTCACTAGAATAAATGTCTTGTAACTTGACAAACTGCAACTCAATTTATAAACACATATTTGGTTGAAAAGGTACATCAATTATGTTATAGCATGCTTTTAAATCATTGCTAATGTGTTCATAATTCTTATATAATTGTTTTAACTATAAATGTTACAAACAAATTCTTAGATTTAGAAGAATAAAATATTTACATTCCACCAGATCTGAACATTGAAGAAAGCTGGCTCATAAACATCATGTCTGGGAAAGTGGAATACTTTGGCCACATTAAACACCTCGACAGAACAGGTAACAGAAGATATGGTTTAGTTTAGTTTAGTCGTTGGATCAACATCACGGCACACGGTTTAACCCATAAGTGCTCCGTTTTCCTCCTAACTCAAACCTGAGTCTGGAGAAACTCAGCTCAATGCACGAACTCTGTTGCATCGGCGAGGATCCTGAAATACTTTAGGTAGATTTTTAACTCGAAATTTTGCCCAGGCAGCGCCGTTAGGCTACTCTTTTTTTATTTCCAACTGCCAAGGGATTTTTTACGTGCGCAACAATACACACGGGCGTCCGATCTCACTACCCAGAAACCAGGGGAAATTTTATTACTGGAAGTCCAGGTGGATTTTTTAAATAAATCCCGGTCCTCACCGGGGCCTGAACCCGGGACCTCCAGCACTCGAGGCGGACACCATACCTCGAGACCACGCATCCCCCTTGGTGCCTGCAAGAACTAACATAATTATTGATCAAGTAGAAACATTATTAAATGGTGCCTGTGCAGAATGGAAGGACTAAAAGGGTATCACAGAATCACTCACACAGAAAAAGGAGGAGGAAGAGAAGAAGAGGATGACTCACAGAGAGCTTAGTGGGAAAACTAAAAAGTTTTAAGTGAATCAAGAATTCAGGGAAAGATGCTGGCAATGGGAACGATATACATTGAGAAAACCTGATAAATAGAAAGACCTTACACTAGAGCCTACAGGGCATTTAGGGAGGCCTAAAAATACACAGAGAAGATAATCAGAAACCGATGTGAATATTATGAGGAGGAAATGAAGTGAATTGAATGAATTAGCAAAAGATAGGAGGGCTTCACGTGATTTGGTTGAGGGCCATTGCTCGAATAGGAGATAACTGGCAGAAGACATGGTGCCTGAAAGAACAGGCAGGGACTGACCAACTTGATGGTGGACACAGGACATTGGAAACACATGAATATGCATGAGGCAGAGAAACTGACAGAGTATCGAGAATCTTTTTGCCAAACTGTGAGGAGAGTGGCATTCTACAATGGACCTGCTACATGATAAGATCTAGATGATGGATAGGATGATAAGAATATATAATAGGAAACATTCTGGTGACGTATATAAGATAGGACACTCTGGTGATATATATAAGATAGGACACATTCTCGTGACGTATACAAGACAGGACACATTATGGTGACGTACATAAGACAGGACACATTTTGGTGTATTTTATCAGTAATTTGTTCATTATTTTCAAATATAAATAGAGGAGGTAGTATGATGCCAAATTTTAGCTTTTCCTCTCAGAAGTTCCTGTACAGGACATCTGAAGGTCAGTGAAATTAAGATTCTAGAGGTTAAAGCAAGGTGACATCACTGAAAGCAGTGCTTCCCAACCGTTCCTAAGCTGGACCCAATTTTAGAATAGCCAAGTAACCCACAACCCCATTTATTATAGCTGAGGACCCATTTATTACAGCCAAGGACCCATGATCCCATGTTATAATAGCTAAGTAACACATAATCCTTTTTATAATAGCTAAGTAACTTAAACCCTCTGACATTGATATATTTCGGGACCTTTTGGGGACCAGGGGTCCATAAGCTGTGAACCGCTGACATAAACTGAAACTGTTATGAAAAATCTTTTAAAAATAATGCAATTAAACTTATGATATAAACAAATCATGATATAAGCAAAACATGATATTAAACAAAACTGATGATATAAACAAAACTGATGATATAAACAAAACGTATTAACATTATGTATGTCACAACTTAACATAATTTTCATAAATGTTCTTGAGGAAACAGAACATAACTATTCAATTACGCAAAAAAGTTGATTGTGTTGTTTGTTAAGTTTGTTGTGTGAATGACCTAAATAAAAAACAACAATTTATAAAAGAGCTCTCCAATTAGAAAAGATTTTCAGATCTAGTTTTTTTGTAGTCTTTCTACTAAAATCTTTTTAAACTGAGTTACTTGTTTCTAGGATTCAGGAAATGATCTGTCCATTGCTGTCAAATATTTTTAATTCTTATCTATTTTGGCTATTTGCAAAGATAAAAAAAAATAATTACATCAATGTTGCTATGTGAATATCCCTTTATTTGTACTAATTAATATGAAACCTACAATGAAAATCCGTTCTTGCTTCTTGACATTCGCATATGTGTATGTATGTCTGAAAGCAATGTTTATTCAAAAGTAGACCAGATGGGAAATGCATTACATAATCCCAGCTGCTACGTACACAACATGAAAATGTTCATTAAAATAATTCTTTTACCAAAATAGGTTTGGGGGACCACTTCACCCTCACCTGGAGTAAAGAAAGATAATATCTAAAGACATGTACAGTCATTTCTGATGTATCATTCACAAGAAACGTAAAGAATTCAGTTGTATGTCATACATGTTCGTGCAAATAAATAATGAGAGGCAGTTTCATGCAAACAGCTGCAATTGTGACATATTAAAATTATAAAATGTGATATGTGATATGAACAATGAAAGCACTTATTGTGTGGTCTCATACTGACACTATAAAATGTTATAAAGTTATACATATATTGGGCAAATACAATGTGACTTCATTATCATCATAATGCTCTTTATCAGTGTTAGCATACATGCAACACCACAGATCTCGATCAAATTCACTTATGAAACTCCTCCATGCAGCGTCAGTCTATCTGGCATAATTTCTCTGCCTGCCCTTGCCTCTTCTACCAGTCATCACAATGTCTCACAAAGTGCGACATTGCAAGCCAAAACAATGTACAAAAGAAAAGTAAAATCTACCTGAAAGAACAACTGTTATTAATATTGTTGTATGGACAGCAGGTTGGATAACTCAGAATTGTAACAAAGTAAATGAATACACAATATAGTAATGTAACAACTAGGGAGAGTAACATAGCATGACTATATACAATCAATATGACAATTTACAATGCAGGTCCACATGGTCGAATGGGTAAGAATGTGAGTTCTTAAACATCCGCTGTGCTGTTAGCGGTTCAACCTCCTACACAGGACATTCATTCATTCAGTAGCATGTCCTTTACAGAACCTCGCTCCCATAACAACCCTCCGGAAAACTTCTCGATCACAAGCAAGATGTCCCGCGTCTGATACACCCATCTGGAGATCATCCGCCACATCCTGCACCCATCTTCTCTTTGGCCTTCCTCTTCCTCTCTTCCCAGGCATATACCCTTCCATTATTGTTCTCTCCAAACTGTCGTGACGTTTCAAGTGACCAAAATACTTCAATTTTCTTTGTTTTATCGTCTTCAATAGCCATCCCTCCTCAATATTCAACTCTTGAAGTATGGATGCATTTGTTCTTTTCTTTACCCAAGATATTCTTAGAACTCGTCTATAACATTTATATTCAAAGGCATGTATGCGCTGTTCAGCTTGTTTAGTAAGTGTCCATGTCTCACAGGCGTATGTTGCAATGGGAAAGATGCATGCTCTTAAAAATCTAATTTTTGTAGTTCTGTCTGTCCCACACCATAATTTATTCATCTGTTTTAGTCTTTGAAGAGCAATGGATAGTCGCCGTTTTATTTCTTTCATTGTGTCACCATTATTCGTAATCAATGACCCAAGATATTCAAAATTTTCCACCACCTCCAATTTTCCCCCATTAATGTATATTTCTTTCTCCATAGTAGTTTTATCTGTATGCATTATCTTAGTTTTTGCTATGTTAAGATATAAGTTGTGATTTTCACTATTCAATTGTGTTGAGGCTATAAGGTTTTCTATGCCATTCTGTGTTGTGGATAGTAATACTGTATCATCAGCATATCGAATCTCTGGTATGTCATGACCGCCGATATTTAGGGCATCATATGGCTCCCTGTTTATATCATCTCTTACATTTCTCATTATATTTTCGGCATACAGGTTAAACAAATAGGGTGACAGCACGCAGCCCTGATGGACTCCTTGCTTGATGTCAAACCAATCTGATGTCTCGCCATCTATTCTAACTGCTGCTTGTTGGTCCAGATATAGCATTTTTATGAGATGTACTACACGTGAAGGAAAGCCCATATTCCTCATGATTTCCCAAAGTTTCTGATGCTGTACACAGTCAAATGCCTTTGAATAATCCACAAAACATGAGAATAGGTTTACATTAAATTCTCTGCACTTCTCTATTATTAAACGCATGTTGAATATGTGATCTCTTGTTCCTCTTCCTTGTCTAAATCCAGCTTGAACTACGTTAATCTCTTCTTCCATTTTCTTACTAAGTCGTCGCATTATGACTTTTAGTAGAATTTTACTTGCATGACTTATCAGGGCAACAGTTCTATAGTTGGTGCATAATTTCAGGTTGCCCTTTTTTGGTATTGGAATGAAGATAGTTCTCTTCCAATCTTTTGGCCATATACCATATTTCCAAATCTTTGTACATAATGCATGATATATGTGTATGCTTTCTTCTCCTCCTGCTTTAATTAGTTCAGCTGGTATCTCATCACATCCAGGTGATTTACCATTCTTCAGGTTCCTTATAGCCCAAGCAATTTCATCTAATGAGGGTTCAGGTTCTGTCTCTACTGTCATTGGCTCATGTATCTCATTCATATCCTCACTGTCACTCATATCATACATTCCACTGCAGTACTCCTGCCATCTTTCTAGAATTTGTCTAGATTCTGTTAAGGTATTTCCCATCTTGTCACAGATAACATTCAATTGAGGTTGAACATTTCTTGTCAATAACTTCATTTCCTTGAACATTTCATAATCTCTTCCAGCCTTATGATATTGCTCTATTCTGGTACAGCTATCTTGTATATATTGATTTTTGTCCTTTCTTGTGTTCTTTCTTATTTCTCGAGTTAAAGATTTATACTTCATCCTGCTATCGGATTCATCTCCTTTCTGTTTCAGCTCCCTTCGTTGTTTTATTAATTCTAACGTGTCTGATGTAATCCATGGCTTACGTTGCGTTTTCTTGGTCGGAATGAAATCTTTGGCTGCAGTTATCAAGATATCTCTAGCTTGTACTGCCAGTTCATCAGGTGTCATTTCTTCTTGTACAGACATCAAGACCCCAAAGCGATTCCTAACTTCTATGTTGTATGCGTCCGGTATTTGTGTGAGATCAAAACGAAGTGGCCTTGGTCCTCGGGTAAGCTTTTTGAGTTTTAATTTCAGATCTGCTTCTAATAACTGATGATCTGTATCACAGTCTGCACTTCGTAGGGTTTTTGCAGATGTTATGCTTGATCTCCATCTTCTTTGTATTAAAATATAATCTATCTGATTTTTGGTAAAACTGTCTGGAGACTTCCATGTGAAGAGTCTTCTTGGATGTTGTTTAAAAAGTGTGTTGGCTATCGTTAACTCATTTTCTGTGCAAAATTCAATTAATTTGTCACCTGCATCATTTCTATTTCCTAATCCAAATTTTCCTAAAATGTGTCTCTCATTTTCAGCTCTTCCTGCACCCACTTTAGCATTAAAATCTCCCATTATTATTGCTATATCATTATGACCAATCTTATTTAATGTGTCTTGTAGTGTGTTGTAAAAATCTTCAATTTCGTCCTCCTCTGCTGTTGAAGTAGGTGCATATATCTGTATGAGAGTTGTGTTTTTTGGACGGCCTTTAAGTCTAATAGTGAGGATTCTATCACTAACTGGATTATATCCCATTAAAGCTTTTGCAGTTGTCTTATCTAAACAAAATGCCACTCCACTCTGGCCTCCGACATCTCTACCAGAATAAATGAAAATACTTCCATTTTCAGTTGTGAAATGTCCCTTGCCGCTCCAGCGATGTTCACTAATTCCTAAAATGTGAATGTTTAACCTCTCAATCTCATCACACACTACTTTAAGCTTTCCCTCATACAAACTTCTCACATTACACAGGACAGCTGGACTAAAATGTTGACCTGTCGTCCTTGACTTGGGGACATACATTACAAGTACCTCTGAAGTTGGAGTGGGTTTGCCTGATGGCGAGGGACACTGTTAATAGGGAAAGCTAATTCACACGCAAAATTCAGTCCA
Organism: Cepaea hortensis; assembly: GCA_963921405.1. Taxonomy (NCBI): domain Eukaryota; kingdom Metazoa; phylum Mollusca; class Gastropoda; order Stylommatophora; family Helicidae; genus Cepaea; species Cepaea hortensis. The sequence goes on from OY992877.1 coordinate 183,503,983, forward strand.
TCACTACTATAAAGAGTGTGTATGGACTACGCTTGAGGTCAAAGCGAGCGAAAAAAAAAAAACCAAAAAATTTACAATGTGTAAAAGAGGCGATGTAGGTTTAAAATGGTATAATAATATAACAGATACACACCGCAGTGAATGTTTTACTTGGTTCATCACATTCCTTCTGCTTCTCATCTTATCCTAAGGAGGTCAGCATTACTGAATAGATAAGATCGCTAGCTCTTAAACATCTGGGGTGCTGATGCCAAGGTAGCGGGTTCAACTCCTACACCGAACATTCATTCATTCATTCAGTAGCATGTCCTTTACAGAACCTCGCTCCCATAACAACCCTCCGGAAAACTTCTCGATCACAAGCAAGATGTCCCGCGTCTGATACACCCATCTGGAGATCATCCGCCACATCCTGCACCCATCTTCTCTTTGGCCTTCCTCTTCCTCTCTTCCCAGGCATATACCCTTCCATTATTGTTCTCTCCAAACTGTCGTGACGTTTCAAGTGACCAAAATACTTCAATTTTCTTTGTTTTATCGTCTTCAATAGCCATCCCTCCTCAATATTCAACTCTTGAAGTATGGATGCATTTGTTCTTTTCTTTACCCAAGATATTCTTAGAACTCGTCTATAACATTTATATTCAAAGGCATGTATGCGCTGTTCAGCTTGTTTAGTAAGTGTCCATGTTTCACAGGCGTATGTTGCAATGGGAAAGATGCATGCTCTTAAAAATCTAATTTTTGTAGTTCTGTCTGTCCCACACCATAATTTATTCATCTGTTTTAGTCTTTGAAGAGCAATGGATAGTCGCCGTTTTATTTCTTTCATTGTGTCACCATTATTCGTAATCAATGACCCAAGATATTCAAAATTTTCCACCACCTCCAATTTTCTCCCATTAATGTATATTTCTTTCTCCATAGTAGTTTTATCTGTATGCATTATCTTAGTTTTTGCTATGTTAAGATATAAGTTGTGATTTTCACTATTCAATTGTGTTGAGGCTATTAGGTTTTCTATGCCATTCTGTGTTGTGGATAGTAATACTGTATCATCAGCATATCGAATCTCTGGTATGTCATGACCGCCGATATTTAGGGCATCATATGGCTCCCTGTTTATATCATCTCTTACATTTCTCATTATATTTTCGGCATACAGGTTAAACAAATAGGGTGACAGCACGCAGCCCTGACGGACTCCTTGCTTGATGTCAAACCAATCTGATGTCTCGCCATCTATTCTAACTGCTGCTTGTTGGTCTAGATATAGCATTTTTATGAGATGTACTACATGTGAAGGAAAGCCCATATTCCTCATGATTTCCCAAAGTTTCTGATGCTGTACACAGTCAAATGCCTTTGAATAATCCACAAAACATGAGAATAGGTTTACATTAAATTCTCTGCACTTCTCTATTATTAAACGCATGTTGAATATGTGATCTCTTGTTCCTCTTCCTTGTCTAAATCCAGCTTGAACTACGTTAATCTCTTCTTCCATTTTCTTACTAAGTCGTCGCATTATGACTTTTAGTATAATTTTACTTGCATGACTTATCAGGGCAACAGTTCTATAGTTGGTGCATAATTTCAGGTTGCCCTTTTTTGGTATTGGAATGAAGATAGTTCTCTTCCAATCTTTTGGCCATATACCATATTTCCAAATCTTTGTACATAATGCATGATATATGTGTATGCTTTCTTCTCCTCCTGCTTTAATTAGTTCAGCTGGTATCTCATCACATCCAGGTGATTTACCATTCTTCAGGTTCCTTATAGCCCAAGCAATTTCATCTAATGAGGGTTCAGGTTCTGTCTCTGCTGTCATTGGCTCATGTATCTCATTCATATCCTCACTGTCACTCATATCATACATTCCACTGCAGTACTCCTGCCATCTTTCTAGAATTTGTCTAGATTCTGTTAAGGTATTTCCCATCTTGTCACAGATAACATTCAATTGAGGTTGAACATTTCTTGTCAATAACTTCATTTCCTTGAACATTTCATAATCTCTTCCAGCCTTATGATATTGCTCTATTCTGGTACAGCTATCTTGTATATATTGATTTTTGTCCTTTCTTGTGTTCTTTCTTATTTCTCGAGTTAAAGATTTATACTTCATCCTGCTATCGGATTCATCTCCTTTCTGTTTCAGCTCCCTTCGTTGTTTTATTAATTCTAACGTGTCTGATGTAATCCATGGCTTACGTTGCGTTTTCTTGGTCGGAATGAAATCTTTGGCTGCAGTTATCAAGATATCTCTAGCTTGTACTGCCAGTTCATCAGGTGTCATTTCTTCTTGTACAGACATCAAGACCCCAAAGCGATTCCTAACTTCTATGTTGTATGCGTCCGGTATTTGTGTGAGATCAAAACGAAGTGGCCTTGGTCCTCGGGTAAGCTTTTTGAGTTTTAATTTCAGATCTGCTTCTAATAACTGATGATCTGTATCACAGTCTGCACTTCGTAGGGTTTTTGCAGATGTTATGCTTGATCTCCATCTTCTTTGTATTAAAATATAATCTATCTGATTTTTGGTAAAACTGTCTGGAGACTTCCATGTGAAGAGTCTTCTTGGATGTTGTTTAAAAAGTGTGTTGGCTATCGTTAACTCATTTTCTGTGCAAAATTCAATTAATTTGTCACCTGCATCATTTCTATTTCCTAATCCAAATTTTCCTAAAATGTGTCTCTCATTTTCAGCTCTTCCTGCACCTACTTTAGCATTAAAATCTCCCATTATTATTGCTATATCATTATGACCAATCTTATTTAATGTGTCTTGTAGTGTGTTGTAAAAATCTTCAATTTCGTCCTCCTCTGCTGTTGAACACCGAACAGTTGGACTAAAATGTTGACTTCTCATCCTTGACTTGGGGAAAGTAAATTACGATTACCCCTGAAGTCGGAGTGGGTTCACCTGATGGTGAGGGACACTGGTTATAGGCAATGCTAATCCACACACAAAAGTCATTCCAGTGCACTAGCAGTAGTAGTAGCACATGTATAGACTACGCTTGTGTTCAAAGCGAGCAAGCACAGACGAAATAAAACTCCTCCTTAATGTATATTTTTAAAAATATATTTTTGCAATTTTTTATATATTATTTTCTTGTATTGTGTAGTCATATATTTGAAACATTTTATGTTTTTTAAGTCCACATTGACAACTCCATCTGTTCTCATAATAACACCTAGTGTTTCCTAGCATTACTTTGTGTGTCGCTCAAGGCAGAATATTATTAACTTCCTCAAATTGTAAACAAACATTATTCTACATTTTTCTTCCTCTACCCTTTATTACAAAAAAGGAGCATAAATCCTCAGCTTGTGTTAAAAGTGAGCACAAAGTGAACCCTAGTTGTTCAAAGTTAGAGTATGCCATGTCACCCAATTTTTTTTCTTTAATACCCTTTGCTATGTCTTGTAGTTCCATCCATGGTTTTCCTATATTACTCATTTGGTCTACACACATTTTGGTGCTTTAAATTTTATTGCTGTTCTTGTGTAATTTTGTATTGCTGATTCCAAAAATGTAATCAGATTTTTTCTATCATCTCTAGTTTTTGAAATAACTAAGAATAACCTTCTAAGTAGGGCAATTGTAATGTACAAGCCTATGGTTATGTGTCATTTTGACTGTAATCTGCATTCATATTATATATAATTACTTTACATTTATTGCCATCAAATAAAACAACAAACAATGTATTAAAACTTTATCACTAGAATGTTTTTATCTGTATTCAAAACACAAAAAGCTTCTTTTCAAGGACATCCTGGAAGGTGATATTCCCGGACAGCCATGCTTAAGGTTCCAACAGTAATCTGCCATCATGTGATCATCTCAAAGTCTCTAGTATCTCTCTTCCATTCCTTTTATATCTTGGTGAAATCTTTCACCTTGTTCCTCATTAAAGGTGCCAAGATTCTTAGGAAAGGATTTTAAATAGTTATAGAGGTTGTGAAATTTTAAGCTTATGTTGCATCCAAGCTTACAAAAACTAGACAGCATGTTTTCAACTAATTCAGAATAATTGTCTGCTTTAAAATTACTCAGAATGGTTTGCACATCTAAAACAAATATGACCAAACTGTGGATTCTGTTATGTTCATCAAATCAATAAAATTTGGATAGTTTATTAACTTTCTCATTTGAGGTCCATCAAAAATTCCAGCTTTAAATTTGTCTATGCTCAATTCCGAAAAGTTTCTGCATAAGTAATTTAAACAGGTACCATCTTTGTTCAGTGCCTGAACAAACTGCTTCATCAAGCCAAGCTTTATGTGTAATGATGGCAGTAGAGCTCTTTTTCGATCAATGGGAGGCTTGTTGACAATATTTTATTCTCCAACTCTAAATTCATCCCTAAACTGCCACTATTTTTTTTGTCCAGTGCGTATCTTTTGCCCTGCTGTCCCACAAACATATAAAGTATGGATATTTGGTGAATCCCTTTTGCTGGCTAAGTAAGAAGTTCATCATTTTAAGATCTACACAAACCATCCAGTTATGTTCCAAATACTTCAATGTTTTCAAGAACTGTGCTTATTTTAACATACTCCTCCTTCACTGTAGTAGACTGGGCAACTGGAATTGAGCCATATTTGTTACCATTGTGTAAGAGAACACTTTTCAACCTTCTTTTAGAGCTGCCAATGAAAAGTTGCCACTCATCTGGTATATAACTTACACCCATTTCGTTTACAAGAACTCCTACATTAGTGCATAACAACAAGTTGTTTTCTTTACAATAGCATAGAAGAAAACCTTGCTCTCTGCTGCGATAAAATGTAACCTTTATTTCAACAGTCAGTAATTTTTTCCTTTCTATCGTGAAACCAAATGTTCTGAAGATTCCTTGGAGAGATGTAGATCCTGGATTAGATCATTCAGTTCACGCTGGTCAAAGCGTTGAGCAGCTGGAACAAAAATTGTTGTGTGTGCTTGCTTTGAACTCAAGCGTAGTCCATACACACTATTTTTATAGCAGTGATGGACTGAATTCTGTGTGTGGGTTAGGTTTCCCTATTAAAAGTTCCCCTGCCATCAAGCGAACCCACTCCAACTTCAGAAGTACTTGTAATGTATATCCCCAAGTCAAGGACGACAGGTCAACATTTTAGTCCAGCTGTCCGGTGTAGGGGATGAACCGCTAACCTCGGCATCAGCACACCGGATGTTTAAGAACACCATTCTTATCCATTTGGCCATGCAGACCTGCAGCTGGAAAATCATCTTCGAAGTCACTATCACTGTCACTTGTCATTCCACGTGCCGCTGCTATCTCATCTTCTAGCAGGGAATCCGAAATCTGACTAAAAGTTGGAATTGGTATGTCATCTCCGTGTGGAACAGGTCGTCTAGCAGATTCTAAATCTGGACATTTACATTTTTTGTGATTGTTTCCAATTAATTCCCTTAATATTGACAACACAGAAATAACAGTCTTGTGTGAAAAAGTAGTTCTTGGGCTCTCTCCAAACCATTGGAATTCCAAATTTTGTAAGGAAGACTAGACAGCAATAGATTTTTTTTTCCAGAGCCTTATATAGACAATTTTTTTTTTTTTTTTTTTTTTTTTTCCGCGTTTCCATCCTGTTTCAGGATATTGCGGTCAACACCAGCATCTTTCAGCTGTATGTTGATTCCTAGGCTAGATTACGCTCATCAGCACGCCACGACTTTCTGAGCGACCGGCTCCATACTCTCATAAGTCACTTTTGCGATTCGAACCACTGCTAATTCTCGTCGCGTCACGTGACGAGAGTATTCGGGGTTAGCGGAGAAAGCTGCTAACCCCTCGGCCATGGAGCCGGCCTTATATAGACAATATATTATTATAGACTATCTATTATATAGACAATACTGCAATAATATTAATTAAATACAAAAAAGCCTGTATCTAAAAAACTAGAGCTGCTGCAGACAAATAAATGTGATATTTGGATTTAGCAGGCCTCATTTATGCAAATTCAGGTGTAAAATGTTTGGCACCAAAATAAAAAAAAATTTTGAGTAGGGTTGTGTTATCTTCTTCATGAGGTGTTTTGGTCTCATATTTCAATTGCCTTCTGGACTCCACAAGAAGAACTGTCTTTTTATTTTTAAAGTTGCATATCGTTTACAGGATGTTGCAGTCAACACCAGCATTTTACTGCTGTTGTTTATGTCTTGGCAAGTTTACGTTCAGTAGTTTGCCATTGCTTTCTGAATGACTAGCTCCCATACCAACACGTTAAAACTTAGTGCGACACGGTCTGCAACCAAATCAGTCACCGCTGTGTTTCAAACTTGGGTAAGTGGGCTCATGAATCGCATTCGTAAGCCCTTAGCCATGGAGACCGACAAGAAATGTCTAGTTATACCACTGTGTCCTGTTCAGCTCCAGCATATTCTCATCCGCCTTGATTTCCTGAATTGTGTCTAATTCTTTCTATAAGCTCCACATTGGCAATTCTGTCATGCCATTTTACAGCTTCTATTATGTGCTGACGTGTTAATGAATTCTTGTTATTTATTAGTAATTGTTTTTATTTTCCCTATTCAGTTGACGTAGACTTTTAAAATGATATTGAGGGCATCATGAATCAAGTGAGTACCATGTCAGCAATGGATTTTATGAGACAATGGGGGTCGGCTTGGCTGAGAATTTAACATGCTTAAACTTTCTCTTCTAACTGCGAAATAGCGGATTCATACCACATGACAATCAGTTGACTTCTCTTCCTTGATTTGGGGAGGTAAATTACAAGTACCTCAGAAGTCAGAGAGGATTTGCATGATGGCAAGGGAACACTAACTGTCACGCAAAATTAGTCCAGAGCATTCACTCAATCAGGCGCCATCTCCCCAATGAAGGTTGGCTGCAATGGTTCTCCAACACTGTCTCTCGCCCTGACTGTACATTGTCAGACTGCTGTTCGTCCATCTTTTCATGTTATCTTCCCACTTGAATCATTGTCTACCTCTTGCTGGCTTGCCTTCAACCTTACCCTCAAGTATGGTACTCACTAGTAGTGGCAACTACTAGCATATATGTGTACCAACTATGTCTGACTTCAAAGCAAGAGAACACATAAACAAGAGACAGACAATGAGTCACATGGTTCAGTCATATGACAAGACCACTCCTAATCAGCATACCACCAACATTGACATTTAGATACAGCAAAAACTGAGAACGAGGCAGATCCCATAATATCAGTATTAACATCTAGAGAGATTAATAATACATTAAAAATGAGAATTGTCAAATGCTTCGCAAGTGAAATATTTTGGCCACGTTAAAAGACATGATACTCTTATAAAAACCATACTGGAGGGCAAGGTTGAGAGCAAGCGAGCGAGAGGTAGACAATGATACAAGTGGGAAGATAACATCAAGAGATGGATGAACATCAGTCTGACAGAATGTAAAGTCAAGGCGAGAGACAGACAGTGTTGGAGATCCATTGCAGCCAACATTCATTGAGGAGACAGCGCGTGATGGATTGAGATAGAACAAACACTACTTTCTGCATAGATAAAACAACCATCTTGTTCATAAACTCTTTCTAACTTGACACTGAAACAGAACAGTGGAATCAAGATGATTCCTGTTAAACTTATGGTGAAACCTAATATTGCCTGGGTTCAATTCAGCTGCAAATTCCTGTTTTTAATAACACTGCAAACTATTGGTAAATGAATAAGATTAAAACTGAAAGTTCCACTTACTTAGTTGTATTGTCCTCCTGCTTTGTGACAAACCTGCAGCTAAATATACAATAAAATTTGTAATTTTGACAGACATATTACCAATATAAAAATTATATCAAATGGCTATCAGGAATGTTGTATTTATTTTAGTGAAATGTAAGTGAAATAACATGCACAAAGCAGATCAATGTGCAACAGACAGACTTTAAAACCAACCATGATTAATGCATTAAAAAATGTGATCAAATGAGGAAAGTGTAATAAAACTTAAAAACAACAGCAATCATAAATTCACACAACAATCATAAATTCACACAAATGATATCTATAAAATGTTCTGAGCAAAGAAAACTACTTTCAAAAATACATAACCTAAACACAAATACATTTATTTGTAAATAACTACACTCCTATTTAAGTAGGTTAGTCTCTAATAATTTATTGTAATGATATTCATCTTTCATGAGGGGGGTGAGGTAGCTCACAGGTTACAAGGCCTACTGGTTCTATTTACAGCATGGATTGTGCAGATTTTTACAAACAAGAAAAGGATATTGCATGTCCCCCTGATCCGGGGATAGTGGAATGGACATCTGGCCTTCTCAGACAAGGACGAAACACTCTTAGAACTTGTGTGCAAACTAACAACCCATTATGTTTTGGACCAATCAGTACTCGGTGTTTGATGTGGTCAGTATCACACCTGCCGCCTTTACTTCCCAGGGCATTCTAGGAAACATTTTAAGCTGGTTGACCTGGGAGCCCTGCAACATGTTTAAATATCCAAATCAGCCCAGGTGCGGATTGAATCCAAGACCACCGGGTCTGCAGGTGAGCATCTAGACGCTACGCTAGCGCATCTGCCCTGACATGATACAGCATGAAACAACATAACCTCTCAAGCCTTACATGACATAACATAAAACAAGATAACCTCTCAAGCCTTACTTGACATTGCATGACACAACAATCTTTCAAACCTTACATGACATACCATCAAACAATACAATCTCTCAAACAATACAATCTCTCAAGTCTTACTTGACATTGCATGACACAACAATCTTTCAAACCTTACATGACATACCATCAAACAATACAATCTCTCAAACAATACAATCTCTCAAGTCTTACTTGACATTGCATGACACAACAATCTTTCAAACCTTACATGACATACCATCAAACAATACAATCTCCCAAACCTTACATGACATACCATCAAACAATACAATCTCTCAAGTCTTACTTGGTATAGCAACAGACAATACAATCTCTCAAGTCTTACTAGGTATAGCAACAGACAATACAATCTCTCAAGTCTTACTTGGTATAGCAACAAACAATACAATCTCTCAAGTCTTACTTGGTATAGCAACAAACAATACAATCTCTCAAGTCTTACTTGACATTGCATGAAACAACAATCTTTCAAATGTTACTTGACCTACCATCAAACAATACAATCTTTCAAACCTTACATGACCTACCATCAAACAATACAATCTCCCAAACCTTGCATGGCATACCATCAAACAATACAATCACTCAAGTCTTACTTGGTATAGCAACAAATAATACAATCTCTCAAGTCTTATATCACATACCATCAAACAATACAATCTCCCAAACCTTACATGACATACCATCAAACAATACAATCTCTCAAGTCTTACATGGCATACCATCAAACAATACAATCTCTCAAGTCTTACATGGTAAAGCAACAAATAATACAATCTCTCAAGTCTTATATCACATACCATCAAACAATACAATCTCCCAAACCTTACATAACCAACCATCAAACAATACAATCTCCCAAACCTTGCATGGCATACCATCAAACAATACAATCTCTCAAGTCTTACATGGTAAAGAAACAAATAATACAATCTCTCAAGTCTTATATCACATACCATCAAACAACACAATCTCCCAAACCTTACATAACCAACCATCAAACAATACAATCTCCCAAACCTTGCATGGCATACCATCAAACAATACAATCACTCAAGTCTTACTTGGTATAGCAACAAACAATACAATCTCTCAAGTCTTACATGACATACGATCAAACAATACAATCTCTCAAGTCTTACATCGCATAGCATAAAACAATACAATCTCTCAAACCTTACTTGACCTAGCATCAAACAATACAATCTCTCAAACCTTACTTGACCTAGCATCAAACAATACAATCTCTCAAACCTTACTTGACCTAGCATCAAACAATACAATCTCTCAAACCTTACTTGACCTAGCATCAAACAATACAATCTCTCAAACCTTACTTGACCTAGCATCAAATAATACAATCTCTCAAACCTTACATGACCTAGCATCAAACAATACAATCTCTCAAACCTTACATGACATACAATCAAACAATACAATCTCTCAAATCTTATATGACATACCATCAAACAGTACAATCTCTCAAGTCTTACTTGTATAGCAACAAACAATACAATCTCTCAAATCCTATATGACATACCATCAAACAGTACAATCTCTCAAACCTTACATGTCATACCATCAAACAATACAATCTCTCAAACCTTACATGACATACCATCAAACAATACAATCTCTCAAACCTTACTTGACCTAGCATCAAACAATAATAATTCTCAAACCTTATATCACATACCATGAAACAATACAATCTCTGAAACCTTACATGACATACCATCAAACAATGCAATGTCACATATTCTCTCAAGCCCTTCATGACAGTATCAAAGACTACAATCAATCACAGGCTCTCAAGGCTAAATGACATTGTATAAAACAATACAAGCCTACCTGCTTGAGCTCTCACAGGACCATAACTAGTTGCTGGTACATCTAAGATAAAGTAAGTGACATGTCAATAAGTTTCATCTCCTATTGTGAAAATGACAATTTAATTGACATTATAACAGGGCCCATAAGAGAAGCTAGTTTAGATTAGTTAAGTTTAGTCAACGGATCAACATCACAGCACACGGGTGTAACCCATAAGTGCACCGTTCTATTCCTAACTCAAGCTTGAGTCAGGAGAATCTTAGCTCAGTGCACGAACTCCGTAGCACCAGCGAGGATCCTGAAATACTTTGGGTAGATTTTTTAACTCGAAATTTTGCCCAGGCAGTGCCATTAGGCTACTCTTTTTCGATTTCCAACTGTCAAGGGATTTTTTATGTGCGCAACACATGGGCATCCGATCTCACTACCCAGAGACCAGGGGAAATTGTTTTACTAGAGGTCCACGTGAAAAAATCCCAGCCCTCACCAGGGCTTGAACCCAGGACCTCCAGCACTCGAAGCGGACACCATACCTCGAGACCAAGGGAAGCAATGAACAGTAATCTAAATTTAGATACAATAAATAAAATATTGCACGATTTCTTGGCGGGCATATTTCGTTGCATCTCATTAGGTGCATACTGCAGAGTTATGTATCATATGTAGTGAACAACCAAAAAATATGTTGACTTAAATATTAAATAGATAATCACTGACACTGTTCGATTGTGGAGTACTTTATCCTCATGGAAGTCTCAGATTTAACAGGAAGCCCTTCAGCTTGCATAGCAAGGCTGAAAAGTAACACTGTAATCTACCATGTCTGAGGACGCTTTTAATGAAAACTTTAAATGTTTTTTGGGGTGAATATATTCTGAAAAAGGAAAGAACGAATGTAACATTTTCAGTTTAGTCACCGCTGTGTTCATTGCAAGTCCTCCAGTACCAATAAAGTGCTTGGATTCCTTTAGAAAAAAATGATCTTGGTCTCATGTGTAATTACTCTGGGGGTCACTACTCAGTATGCCTGACCCGGTCGTGAACAGTCTGTTACAGAAGTCACACCGTTTTGAAACTTTCTACTCCACTCATACACTTGTTGGACTGGCAGGCATGCATCACCATACTGGACCTTCATTCGCCGATGAATTTCTATAGGTTTAACTCCTTCGCATATTAAAAAATGGATAACAGAACGCTGCTCCTCTGTGGTGCATGTCAAAGGTGAGGCAGTCATCTTTAAACTGTCCTTATGATATCATTGTATTCATCTGCACCATGATGCCGTGTGCTCAACACCCTTGACATCCTTAACGACAATATTGACAAGTTAAAAGACAAAACCATGGTTATTGTAATTTATATCACACTTTTAAGGTTTTCATTTGAACTTGTATGTTGTTCCTGAATGTTTGCGTGAGACTGACTACTTCATCCCATAGACAACACTAGCTGCACAATCCAACCAATTATGAACAAGTCTAATAAGCACGTGCCATGAACTGGCTAAGGGCCTATGCTTCATTGTGAGATGAATCTCATCCCACAGAAAACATTCAATGCAGAATCCAACCAATCACGGACAGGTCTACAAAGAGTTGGCTCTTGGTCAATGCTCCATTGTGAGATGAATCTCATCCCACAGAAAACATTCAATGCAAAATCCAGCCAATCACAGACAGGTCTTCTTGGCCAATGATCCATTGTGAAATGAATCTTATCCTGAAGAAAACGTTCAATGCAGAATCCAGCCAATTACGGACAGGTCTACAAAGAGCTGGCTCTTGGCCAATGATCCATTGTGAGATGAATCTTATCCTGCAGAACACATTCAATGCAGAATCCAACCAATCACGGACAGGTTTACAAAGAGTTGGCTCTTGGCCAATGTTTCATTGTGAGATGAAAAGTAGAAGTAGAAAACCAATAATAGAATACATTCTGCCAATTCTAATTTCTTCTTTTTTAAAGATCTTTCTCTGTTTGTCTGTCTCTCTCTCATTCTAATATACACAGACTGTAGACATTATTTAAAGGAGATCAGCATGGCAGAATGGATAAGAGCACTACTTCCAATAGCTGATGCAGAGATAATGGTTTCAACCACTACATGGTCAGTTGGATTAAAATGTTGACTTCTTGCCCCTGACTTGGGAACGTAAATCACAAGTACCTCAGAAGATGGAGTGGGCTCACCTGATGTTGAAGGACACTGGTAATAGGGAAAACTAATCCACACATAAAAATCAGCCTGATGCACTAGAAGTAGTAGCAGATGTATAGTCCACACTTGAGATGTGTTCACTGGCAAGCAAACGCAACAACAAAAGTATTATTGAAAGACATGTTCACTGTCTGCAGTATTCTCACAGCCTCGTCTTTAGGAAGTATTGTATATTGGTTGAATTAAGTGTTATGTATGTACATATGTACATATGCACCATGCTCACATACATATAAATAGTGTATGATTGATGTTCTTTCTCAAGTACTTGCGTGTCCCTAGATAGCAACAACTTTGCAGACAATAAATATACTTGTATAATGTAAACTTAACTCTTCACAGTCTGGATATAAAATATCAAAAAAAAATTATCTAAGCAACTCCATGACTTGAAAACAAATCTTTTAAAACCTTTTTTACAATTCTGACCTGAAAACTATTTTTATATTTAAATGACATGTTTAACATTTCTTTTGTATGAAAAGTCATTGCACATTTTCCAGATACTGGCTTTTAAATCATATTCTTCAGCATCAAGTATCATGCCGATAAGGGTGGGCAGTCATGGGTCACCATCTCACATGATCAACATTCTTGGATCAGGTCTTGTTCGTGTCCCGATTATGCTGTATGCCAAGCCAGGTTATGTCTCTTTGTCATCCCCTTACTCTTCTCCTTTCAAGTTTGCCGGTTGTTACTAAGTTTTCACGTTAATTACGCCCTCTAAGGTGCCTAAAATATCTTTACTTTCTGAGTCTAATTTCCCTCATAAATTTAAGGTATTCATTTGTTTCTTGAATGACGTTTTCATTCGTTTTTCTGCCCGTCCATTACATTCTTTGCATTTTCTTCAAAAATTACATGAATACAGCCATTAGATGTGTCTCATCTCATCTGGATATTCTCCATGTTTCATATGCATTAATAAAAAAGAATTATATGCACTGCATTTATCTCTTAAATCACATTAAAAACAATGATAACATACCTCATTCCAACCACCATTTTACATCGTCTGATTCATGTTGTGTTACAATTTAAATGACCAAAAATGTTGACACTAGTTATTAAACAGCTGACATTGAAAGAAACAGAGATGCTCTCTCTCTCTCTCTCTCTCTCTCTCTCTCTCTATATATATATATATATATATATATATATATATATATATATATATATATATATATATATATATATATATATATATTTTATAATGCCAAAAACATTTTATAATTATTATATTATTAAAATTGTAACATTGTTTTTAAAATAAATATAACTGCATTTTAATGTTACATAACATTTTTTATGTAAAAATGTTGTCCTTTAAAACTTTTTTCTCACACACACATGTGCGTGCATGCGTGTGTGCATGCATGCGTGTGTGCATGCATGCGTGCGTGCGTGCCTGTGTGTGTGCTTGTGTGTGTCTGTGTGTCTCTGTGTGTGTGTGTGTGTGTGTGTATGTGTCTGTATGTGAGAGAGAGAGAGAGAGAGAGAGAGAGAGAGAGAGAGAGAGAGAGAGAGAGAGAGAGAGAGAGAGAGAGAGAAGCTTTAAAGGACATTTTTAAATATAAAAATGTTATGTAGCATTAAAACGCATAATTATATTTATTTTAAAAACAACTTTACAATTTTAACAATATAATAATTCTAAAATATATATACGGCATTGTAAGATATGGTTATAATGTTCCCATAATGTTCATTTCAGTTTCTACTTCTTTTCTCCATGAGTTTTTAGGTCTTCCTCTATTGTTTTTTGCCCTGTGGGTTCTAGACTAGACTTTTCCAGTTTTACCATTTTTGAGTTGTCTAAATGTATGGCCTATCCACGCCAGCGTCGTTTCCTCACCTCTAGGTTCATTGGTACTTGTCGAGTTCTCCATGCACTCCACATTGGTGATTTTGTCATACCATTGTATTCCTTCTATTTTGCACGTGCACTAATTAGTCAAGGTTTGAAGTTTCATTGTAATCGTTTTCATTGTTCTTCATGTTTATAATCCATACAGCAGCTCTGATTTGAATATTCTAAGTTTTGTGCTACATTTAATTTCTTTTGCCTTAGACACATTTCCGAGTGTTATAAAAACTCATTTAGCCTTCTGTAGTTTTATTCTATCTTTTTCTGTTTCACCCCTTTTTGGTGTGATGAACCAACTAACAAATATGAAAGATGTAGAGACAATCCTATAATATTGAAAGATAAAGTCTCAAAAACAAAGATTCACATTCCATCCAATGATAGATATAATCTTCTTCTTCTTCTTCTTCTTCAGTATTCCGAGCCATTGAGGTTCTTTTCTGCAGATACAATCCCTTTCCATTCGTGATAGCTATAATACTAGTGACAAAAAGTGAAAGCAATGAAACTATGTGTGTCAGTTTTTCATCTTGTACAAGCCTTATTACTATGAGATACAAGGTTTTATAGCATATGCACACTAGATACACAAAGAACATTGAAGGCCATCAAATAAAACAAGGTAAACAAATATTAAGTGGCTGCTTGGCATTCATAGAAAGGAAAGGAATGCATGAACTGCCTTTAATAATTAGACCTCACTGGCACAGTTCTTGTAGAACCAGATGATGTAATTCAAGTCTTACATGAGAACTCTAGAAATATAAAGGTTTAATATTTACCTAGTTTTCCAGTCACCTTTGGTACCACTGGTCCTAATTTTCCAGTCACCTGCGGCACACATGGTCGACTCATAACTAGATTTAAAAATAAATTAAGAACAAAATAGTGGTCACGATATCTGTTTCAGTGATTGAACAAAAATGTCACAAAATAAATTTATTCAAGTCTGTTAATACTTTTAAATAATGTTTTAAATATATAGATGGGCATGACTGCAAAATTGATAGCGAACTCCACTGGAAATGCACGGTGGGATGCAGGTTTGACATCTGGACTGACCGCTTGTCATAGTGAGGGAACGATTGGTCACCTCTTCCTCTTTGCTCTAGGCCTACAAATTATGATGATGACCACATCACAAACCTATTGCATAAACTGATATGGGATAATTTTTGAACTATAGACAGATAAAATTGCATGTCAGTTACAGGACACTGCAATTAATCCCAGCCCCTATTTTTTGTTTGTAATTTACTAGGCAATTTAAATGCCTTCAGTAGCTTGCCATTCTGACCTGTTTTTCAAATACTGTACATCAAATTAGTTAAATCTGTATTTGGTCAGCTTTTGGTATCAAACTTCAGGATTTTCCTTTCATTTAACCAAATGAAAAATTGTTTGACTTTCATAAAACTTCTGTTTCTCCTTCTTTTGTCCCACTGCTTTTGCCTTGAAGCGTCACAGAGAGGAGGCAGATGTAATTTTCTGTCTTTCGCTTGTCTTTTTGCTTGTGCTAATTTGAATTTCTTCAAAGTTTATTTCACTCCATCTAACCACTCTTCCTGGTCATTCTCTCATTTTGTATCTCTATATTCTCATGCGGAATGCTCTAGTTGCTGGTTTATCTTGTACCATCCTAGATAAATGTCCAAACCATTTAATTGTTTGGTGTTCTATAAAGTCAAAAATGGGTATGATCTCTACATTTGTTCTTAGTTTCTCATGAGTCTCTCTATCCTTTCTCGTTTTTCCAGCTGCGTTTCTTATGCTTCTCATCTCACATGATGATTTTACCCACGTATGTTTCAAGACTATCCAATTTTCTGGTACTTAAAACTGACATTCATTTTTACACATATTTTATAAATAGTCGCTATAACATCATAGTATTTCCTGTGGCACTGAATGTTTAACACTGACCCTGTTGGAATAGGCTGGGCCAGATGAAGAGTTCAGGAAGATCAGATTTATTACAGCCAAGCAAAGTTGATAACAGATATGGAAACCCTTTTACAGACATAAATAATAGCACCATACCATGCTGAAATATCCACTGGATTACAAGCTGTCAATCAACATATTGGATTCTTCACAACATCCACAGCATAACTAACAGTCACGTCTATTATGTCTTGTCTTTGAAAAGATGTAACAAATTGATACAGAAGTAAAAACGTGGTCTGCTTCCTTGTTAATTATTAACAATTAAATTAGTATTGATTGACATATAGAAGTGGGATAGAAGACAATGAAAGGAAGAGAAGAAGAAGTATATATTAGAAAACACAATGGATAACAGAAACAATTAAACGTTTAAGAGGCATCAGATTTGAACATGTTCCTAGTTCCATAATTTCTGCCCCAAATCCAACAAGGCGACAGGTTGGCCTCCATCATTATTGTTTAATTCCTTGAGCAAATCTGTCTATCTAGTTATATACTTGTTGTTGCTACAAACACTTACCACAAACTAGTAACATTGTCTTATCAATTTCCTTTGTAGGATGTACTTTGACAGGTTACTAATCATCTGATTATGGGAATGTCCCGAATGCTGTGATGTCGGTTCCTAGATCAATCAATCAATCAATCAATCTGATGAGAACTGGCCTCGAACCCTCGTCCAACCGCACTCTTGTCATTGTCAACATAACAATACAATATGCAAATCAGGTCATTAACTAACCTTCTATTGTACAGTCAACGAGCACTGTCAACATGTGTACATGCTCTGCGCATGCGCTACCTAGCAACCTGCTTCCTAAGCCAATGAAACAGCTAGATGATGCCTACAAAATGACAGTCAGGTAGTACAAACTACCATTTTCTGCTTCCCCATATCAGTTTGAAACTTACAGATTGGCTGTCTCCTTGAAATAGACACCTTATTTCCCAATTACTTTGGCAGTACTTAATTAATAAAAACAAAAATAAACCGTTCACAAATATACATGACTTACCATCCTTAGCAGTTGTCCTCTGTTCAGAAACTGGCACAGCATATGTTGAATCTTTGGATACATGTTACATAACAAATGTTAACCATTTCTGTCCCAGTAGTTGTTATAGCAAAATAGGAACACAGAGGCAGACAAGAGGTATAGTAACAGATGTAGGAGTTAAAGTAACAACTAAAACAGAAACATTTCCTGTCACATCTATGAGTGTGTAAATAAAAATAAGTGCATATGGGTATGTGTGTGTTTTTTATACACATGCACACACATGTATATACATATACACACACACACTTAAAAAAGGTTGCTTAAAAGTCGACTTCATTGCACCGGTTTTTATCCCATATGGCTCAGTCTCTTTCCGCAGCGCGGAAAGTCTCACACAAAGCAAATCGAACCCACAACCTTCAGAGTCCGAGTCAGACAGCTTGACCACTTCACCACGGAGACACACACTTGTATATGCAGGGAACGGCGGTAGCGTGGTGGCTTAATGCTTCCATCCACATCAGGGAGGATTCACACTTTTGAAATCCACCTGGGCTCCCAGGATGACACAGCCTAAAATGGGTATCAGGAAATGTCTTGGGAAGCAAAGGCAACCCTCATGTTACTGACCACTTCACACACTGACTGGCCTATACAAATATAGGTCTAGCAACATATGCTCAATGTGACTTAAGGGTCCTTTACTTTTCCTTATATATATATATATATATATATATATATATATATATATATATATATATATATATATATATATATATATATATATATATATATATTGTTTTGTTTTTTTTGCATATCCTTTACAGGACATCGCTGTCAACACCAGAATTTTACCACTTTCATTGATTTCTTGGCAAGATTATGCTCAGTAGTTTGCCATTGCTTTCTGAGCGGCCGGCTCACTTATCCCGTAAGTTACCATCGCGGTGAGAACCGCTTCCAATTCTCGTGCGCTGCGTTACTCTACATGGATAAACGGGATTACGGAGAAAGTCGTTTAACCCCTAGGCCCGGGAGACATGACACTAACTGTGGATTATTACAAACAAGTGAAAAATTGTATACTATACCCCTTGATCATGGGATACTGAATCATATACATATATATATTGCCTTCTTGGACAAGGGAATACAACTCTGAGGGGCCTTGATTAAAGGCAAGGGGATCAATTCCACTGTACTTGTAGTACATCATCTGGCTCAGTTTCTCTCTACAGAACAGCAAACCATCTGCCCAGAGCATCGCACAAACTCTGTAGCTCCAACCATGACCTCCAGAGTTCTCCAGAAAAACTGCATTCGTGGTCTGAACACAGAACAAAAACAAACTCATGACATCATAGCATGAGACAGACGGCTTGACCACTGTGCCAAGGAGGACATTTATGTATGTTGCATACATTAAACATCCTTTGGCAGCTGGAAATTGAAAAGAGCAGGTCGAATAGGTTGCAGCCCTAAGTAAATTTTAAAATTAGACAGCCTACACACAACTGAATATTTCTAGCATGTGTGATTCAAGTATACACATATGTGGGTTCTTGATGGTACCACGGGGTTTATGATCTGTTCTGAGATTCTCCTTATTTGATCTTTGGGAGGAACTGGAGCACTTATGGAGATATCTGTGTTCAACAGAAGTGATCTATAACCAATCAACACCCACCCACATACAAATATATATATATGTGTTGTGTGTTGTTTGTCCATCAAGAATGATGATGACCATTCATTTCATCCAGTGAGGTTGAAGGTGTGGAGCCGTGGGTTCTAAGATGGCTGATAAGGCCTATTCTGGCTCGAAATGTTCTTTGACAATGTGGGCAAAGAATGCTTGACGTCTCTGGAGGAGGATTTCCTGCAGTGGTTTTTCTGTCCTGCCTTTTCTTCACAGCTCTTGCAGTCCTGGTTGCCTCACATATGACTGCACCTTTGCGTAATGATGCACGCCACGAATTTCGGTCTCTGGCTGCAGCCTCCCAGGTGTCATGATGAATTCCAAAAGCATTCAGTGAGTGTCTTTAAAGCGTTTCCTCTGGCCACCTTGAGAGCTTTTACCACGACGCAGTTCGCTGTAAAAAATTCGTTTCGGGAGCCTGTGATCTGGCATGCAAGTCAAGTGACCAGCCCAACGAATCTGATTCTTCATCACTATAGTGTGGATACTGGTCATGGATGCTCTTTCTAGGACTTCAGTGTCTGGAATCTTGTCTTGCCATTTAATCTTCAGTAGCTTCCTTGGCAGACTGTGTGGAAGTGGTTTAATTTCCTAGCATGTTGCTGATAAACAGTCCAGGTTTCACAAGCATATAGCAGTGTGGATAATACAACTGCTTTGTAGACTTTTAGCTTTGTTTGCAGGCTTATTCCAGTTCTGTCCCATACATTCTTGTACAGTCTGCCAAAGGCCGCACTGGCCTTGGAGATTCTTGCATTCACTTCGTCATCAATTGTGGCAGCTTGTGACACAGTGCTGCCAAGATAGGTGAATTTGTCCACAACACTTAGTCTATGATCATTCACTTTGATATTCGGCACAGTGTGATTATTCCCTGGAGCTGGCTGGTACATAACTACAGTCTACTCCAAGTTGATATTGAGCCCAAAGTTGGCACAAGCATGTGAGAAAGCTGAAACATTATGTTGCATGTCCGCCTCTGAGTTGGCGTATAGAGCGCAATCATCAGCAAACAGGAGCTCTCTGACGGTGTCGCTGTTAATTTTGGTTTTTGCTTTCAGCCTTCTGAGATTGAATAACTTTCCATCCATACGGTAGTTGATGTCTATTCCAATGTCATCGTTTCTCGAAGGCATTCACAACATGGCTGAAAACATGAGGCTGAACAGTGTTGGTGCCAGGACACATCCTTGCTTCACTCCATTGGTGACAGGAAAGGGTTCAGACAGTTCACCATTTTCCTGTACTCTTGCCTGCATGCCGTCATGAAATAGCCGCACTATTTGGACAAACTTTCGTAGACAGCCATATTTTGCCATAATCTTCCACAGTCCTTCTCTGCTGACTGTATCAAAAGCCTTGGTAAGGTCAATGAAAGTGGAGAACATTTCGCAGTTCTGTTCCTGACATTTCTCTTGCAGCTGCCTTGCAGCGAAAATCATGTCAACAGTTCCACGTTCTTTTCTGAAGCCACATTGACTCTCAGGAAGAAGACCTTGATCGAGATGGGCTGTGAGGCGATTGAGAAGAATTCTGGCGAGTATCTTCCCTGCAATTGAAAGCAAGGAGATGCCTCAGTGGTTGTCACAGGATTGGCGGTTTTCTTTACGTTTGTAAAGGTGGACTATTGACGCGTCCTTGAAATCTTGTGGCATGGTCTCATTCACCCATATGTTTGTAAAGACTTGGTGAACTGCTCTGTTAGGACTGGCCCACCTGCCTTGTATATCTCTGCTGGGATGGAGTCAGGACCAGGTGCCTTGCCATTGGAGAGTTGATGGATGGCTTTGTTTACTTCCACTATGGTTGGCAGGTCATCAAGTGTCTCATTGGTGGGAACTTGAGGAAGGCAGTTGATGGTTTCATCATCGAAGAAGGAAGTTGCATTTAAGATTTTGCTGAAATGCTCTGCCCAGCGCTGAAGGATTTCTTTCTTATATATATATATATAATAGAAATAAACACACACTCACATCCACTGGCACCTTGCCGTCTTGACAGATGATAGTTTGTGCTTTAAAAAGGCATAATAACTTTTACCTATGGCGGTAGCGAATGTGACTGATAAGGCCAATTTGCGCTGTAAATGTCCGTTCACAGTGGGTGCATGTGAATACGTGGTAATTTCCACCATCATGCACCATCTTACGTCTCAAACGCTCGGTGTGTGACTTATCTGCAATAATTTTCTCCTTTGTCTTTATTCCATTTCTGATGTTTGCCCTCCATGCAACACGTTCAGCGGCGACTTGCTCTCAATGTGCATTATCAAATGCCTGTATCAATCATGTCCCGCTTACACACATCTTTGTATCGTAGTAGAGGCAGACCCTGAGATCTCTTACCCATCTGTAATTCACCAAAAAAGATGTCCTTTGGTATTCTACCATCATCCATCCTCCTAAGATGTCCTATCCATCTAAGTCTACGAAGACTGAGAATGGAATAAACTGTCACACAACCTGATCTTTCCAATACTTCAGTATTTGTGATTTTGTCTTGCCACTTAATACCAAGAATTCTTCGCAGACACCGCATATGAAAGCTGTTTAAATGTTTCTCTTGGTGTGAGTAAGTTGTCCAAGTTTCACTGCCATAAAGAAGAGTACTAAGGACACAGGCTTGATAGACAAGGACTTTTGTTTTTGCAGTAAGCTTCCTATTCTCCCAGACTCTTTTTCTTAACCTGTTCATTGTTGTTGCTGCCTTACCAATCCGGATGTTGATTTCCTGATCTAGGGATAATTTGCTATTTACCACTGATCCTAGATATGTAAAATGGTCATTTTTCTTGCATTTGTCGCAATGAGAATATCATATCAATTGTAGACCGGTTCTGTCGAAAGCCACACTGTGATTCGGGGTAGACTTGATCTCCTAGGACTTGAAGTCTGCGCAGAACAATTCTGGCAAATACTTTTCCAGCAATACACAGAAGTGAGATACCCCTATAGTTGTTGCAGTCACTCCGATCGCCCTTGTTCTTATACAGTGTTATGATGCTTGAATCTGTGAAATCCTGTGGGACTTGTCCTTCTCGCCAGCATAGCTATATTAGCTGGTGGATCTGTAGAGTGAGTGTGTCTTGCCCACTCCTGATAACCTCTATTGGAATCCCATCCTTACCTGGAGCCTTGCCAGATGCAAGTTCATTTATAGCACACTTAACTTCTGTTATGATGGGAAGTGTGTCTAGGTGGTCAAGAGTTGGTAGAGCCTCTATGGCGTTGAGGGCATCATCTGCTAGTTTGGTCTCACTTGAGTAAAGCTCCAAATAGTGCTCTACCCATCTGTCCATCTGCTGTTTCTTATCAGTGATGATTTCTCCAGACAAGGTTTTCAATGGTGCACTTCTTTTGATCACTGGACCACAGGCTTTCTTTATTCCTTCATACATGCTTCTTATGTTTCCCTTATCACTTGCGATTTTAATGGACTCACATAACTTGATCCAATAATCATTTGCACACTGCCTGGCAGCCTTTTGCACATCCTTCCTAGCTTGCCTTAGCTCACTCAGAGTATTACGCGTTGGTCTTTCCTTGTTTCTTAAGAGAGAACTCCATAGCACAAAGCCTGGGCTAAAATATAGAGATCATGTGTTGCCCATGCAGCATGATCCCTCTCTCGGCCTGCCTAGTTCACTCCAGAGGAAAGGTAACACCCCTACATCTGGAACAAGACAAGCTGCAGAAGCTGCCTGATAAGCAAAGCAATACTCTAACTGTCCGCCTGTCGGAGCTTCGATCCTAGACCAGCCGCCAACCAAGGCTTAGGGCCTGGTCTGCCCTGCCATGACATTTTGTCTTTAGCTTGCATTTCCTCGCACCAGGGTAAGGCTTGTACCCTCCCAATTGCGCTCTTCCGCCCGAAGCTGTTAGCACAATGTGGGGTGTCGGGTTTGGTAAGCGCCGCCCAACATTCGGCGCTAACAGAAAGCAGGTAGTACCGTCTACTGTTATACGGTAGCTCAGTCATATCTCAACACTCACATACACATAAGGATTTTCACATATACACTCATAAGAAAAGTATGCAATAGAAAGTAATTACCATAAAAACACAAACACAAACAACTAAAATGTTACCCTCTAGTGATCCACCGAAGAAATGTGACAGTCTGGCAACCCATCTTGGCACTGTACCTAAACAAATAAATACATTATCATCATGTAGCAAATCCATACTTTATGAATGAAGAAAAATAGTTCCAATTTTAAAATGATGTGTAACTGAAAACACATTTACACCCAAACAAAATGTGTGCATTACCTGAAATATTACACTGGCGAGTAGAAGATGGACTATGGATGATATTCTACTAAAACTGCAGAACTACTACAATATTTACTAATAAATTACAAAGATTCATTAAATGGTGTGTGTGCAGAATAGAATGACTGCAATTGTATGACATAATCACTAATGCAAAGTTTATGGAGGGAATGAAATCAACAAACT
The DNA here is from genome assembly GCA_963921405.1 of Cepaea hortensis. Taxonomy (NCBI): domain Eukaryota; kingdom Metazoa; phylum Mollusca; class Gastropoda; order Stylommatophora; family Helicidae; genus Cepaea; species Cepaea hortensis. The sequence continues at coordinate 183,527,689 of OY992877.1, forward strand.
CTAGTGAATCAAAAAGTGAGGAATGCACACTGATGCTAGATGGGACACAGACTGAGAAAACCTGATAACTAAAGATCCTATTCTCTGGAACTCACAGCAAAAGAAAAAGATGGATACCTAAAAACTCTTGGAGAAGAGAATTAGAGGCAGAACTTAATAATATGGGGAGGAAAAGGACGGAGTTGCAGGACATGGCAACAGATATGAGATCTTGGTGTGAGTTGGTGAAGGGCCTATGTTCCATTGCAGGATTAAGCAGCAGCAGCAGCAGAGGAAGACAGGTTTCTGCAGGCTGACAGAAATGTATGAATCAACAGCATAAATAAGACTGTTGGCATTAGTTGTGGCAATAGCAAGCCTGGTCACAAGCAGGAACAACATTGGTGCATTCACAATCAGTTCACATGGGAACAATGAGCATTCCTCCACTGCAGCATCTGCTACGGAGACAAAACACACTATACTGTATCCTTAGTGTTATGGTGTTCATTATGGTTAATCAATTGATCAATAAAACAGACATGTAATAAACAATGCCGGTCTCCATGGCCAAAGGCTTGCGATCGCGGTTCAGGAGCCGCTTACCAGGCATTCGAAAAGATGCGATCGATTTGTGCAACAGACCGTGTCGCGTTGTGTTATAACGTGTTGGTAAGGGAGCCGGTCGTTCAGAAAGCAATGGCAAACTACTGAACGTAAAATTTGCCTAGTACATCAACAGCAGCTGAAAAATGCTGGTGTTGACTGCAACGTCCTGCAAGGGATATGCAACATTAAAAAATAAATAAATAAATAAACAATATCAATAAACATATCAACATGGAAAACATTCAGAAACTGAGGTCAACTTGTATTTGTGTTACAGCTTATCTTCACTTTATTCTTGTGTTTGTTACAACCTTTTCTTACAGGGCTAAACAAGCTACATGCCTAGAGTCAAACAGAGGCTCAAGTGAAGTGCTTGATCAGCACATTTACAGATCAATTCATCATCATCATGTGTCATGTTGGTAAGCATGGGCGGTCATGTTTTGCCATCTCACTCCATTACCAGATCAATTAGTGCAAGCGTAAATGTAATTAACCAAACATGCATTTTGTCGACTAGAAATCAGTGAACTGAAGATCAGTAAGATGTCAGGGGAGATAATATAACAGGGGAAAAATTCAATAACAATTACAAATTGGTGTCAATAACAATAGCCAAGTTGTAGTACATGAGCACATTAACTACTATGATAGATCAGGTTTCAATCCTAGTAGTTGTCTCGCTGACCTTGCTTTGACAAACAAGAAAATGTATATGTTGCTATCTAAGTAAAAACAACAATCTAATTTATCATGACATCCTATTGTAGGAGAGGAAAGGCTACTGTTGTGATGCAAAATATAAAAGGGAAACATGAATTAATAATGTATTCTATAATACACAGATTAATATATGAGTTTTTCTTTAACACGTTACAAATCTAATTATTCAAATATTATTCACCTTCTGACTCAGGGCCTTTTGGAGGGCCACCACCTAGATTTAAGGAAAGAGACAATATCGTAGATTACTCAAGCTATTAAATTACTCAAGCTATGTATTTTAAAAACAGAACAGTTTGACCATTTCAGCAGTTGCATAACAAAACATCTCAAGTAGTATTTACAGTTGATGTCAACAGACCATGTATTTTATTTTTCATGAACAAGACTAAACACAAAGAACAATTAAGAGGCTCAATAAACTCTTCCCCTGCTGCCCTGAAGGGTTTGTCTCCTTTGACAAAGGCTCACCATTACTATGTGCCCTGCCAGATGGCGAAGGTGTTGATGTATCTCCACTGATCTCGGTTCTTGATGTTCTGAATCAATTCTAATGATAGTATTCCCCCATGTCACCATTTTAGGCCATCCAGCGTCGTTTTTCTCATGTGGCCTCTGCCACTTCTATTGCTAATCTTTCCATTCATAACAAAGTTTTTCAATGTCTGTCTTCTCATTACATGACCAATGAACAGCTTGTTTCATTCTTATGGTACTACAGATGTTCACTGATTGGTATATATGCGGGATGGAGAGTGGTATAGCATGACAGTCACCAGTGCAATGCTCCTGAAGAAGGCTAGATGGGTGCTGAGGGCCAATAGATAAGGAGAGGATGCACGCTGGCACTGGATAGAACATGCACTGACATAACATGAGAGAATCTGTCTCTGTGGGAGTCTCTGTGGCGAAGTGGTCAAGCCGTCTGACTCGTGCTCCGAAGGTTGTGGGTTCGATTCCGGGCCGCACCCTTCGGTTTACGATTTAAATGTTTCGGAGACTCCTGTGGGTCGTCGCTAAAAGCTACGGAGTTCGTGCTTTGTGCGACGCTTTCCGCGCTGCGGAAAGGGACCGAGCCATATGGGATAAAACCCGGTGCGATGAAGTCGAGCCTGTCGACTTTTAAGCGACTTTTTAACATGAGAGTAGTGCAACCAGAAGAGGTCTTTATATGAAATCTACTGGGCAAAGGAGGTGGAGGAGGGTCTGGGGGAACATGGAGAGGAGGGCCTGGGGGACCATGGAGAGGGCCTGGGGAACATGGAGAGGAGGTCTGGGGGAACATGGAGGGCCTGGGGAATATGGAGAGGGCCTGGAGAACATGGAGAGGGCCTGGGGAACATGGCGAGGGGGGTCTGGGGGAACATGGAGAGGAGGGTCTGGGGAACATGGAGAGGGCCTGGGGAACATGGAGAAAAGAGCCTGGGGAACATGGAGGGCCTGGGGAACATGGAGAGGGTCTGAGGAACATGGAGAGGGCCTTAAGAACATGGAGAGGACCTGGAGAACATGGAGAGGGGATTCTGGGGGAACATGGCGAGAAGGTTCTGGGGAACATGGAGAGGTGGGTCTGGGGGAACATGGAGAGGAGGGCCTGGGGAACATGGAGAGGGCCTGGGGAACATGGAGAGGGCCTGGGGAACATGGAGAGAAGGGTCTGGGGGAACATGGAGAGAAGGGTCTGGGGGAACATGGAGAGGGCTTGGGGATCATGGAGAGGAGTCTAGAGGAACATGGAGAGGAGAGTCTGGGGGAACATGAGAGAAGGGTCTGGGGGAACATGGAGAGAAGGGTCTGGTGGAACATGGAGAGGAGAGTCTGGGGGAACATGGAGAGAAGGGTCTGAAGTAACATAGAGAGGGCCTGGGGAACATGAAGAGGGCCTGGGAAACATGGAAAGGGCCTGGGGAACATGGAGAGGAGTCTGGAGGAACATGGAGAGAAGGGTCTGGAAGAACATGGAGAGAAGGGTCTGAGGGAACATGGAGAGGAGGGTCTGAGGGAACATGGAGAGATGTTGAGATGGTGATGAATGGCGTGGGGAGGACATAGATGGCATGCATGGGATGACTGGGGGTGGAGAGGGCTTGGAAAGTGTTGGTTGGGGACCTGTGCCTCAGTGAGGGATAACGGATGAAAGAAGAAGAAGAAGGAGGAGGAGGAGTTGGAGGAGGAGGAGGAATAGGAGGTAGGAGGAGGAAGAGGAGGAGCAGGAGAAGGAGGAGCAGGAGCAGGAGCAGGAGCAGGAGGGGGAGGAGAAGGAGAGGAGGAGGAATGACAACTGATCAAGGTCAGTTCCATTTTATTTCAACTAGTGATGTGACATGAAAAATCTGTCAATACCAGAGTGAGTTCCTCTTGCACAATCCATGTCATTTACACCAACATCTGTTAACACAATTTCAAGTATTCTCATGGTACTGGTTTAGCAGCAAATAAATTAATCCAACATGTTCATGACATCAATACTAATGCTTAGAAGCCAGTTTACACACTTCAACAGCCCTTAATAATTGTGCAGCCTCTGATATTTGGATCAATGCTTTAAAACCTTGCTTACGTAATGTCAGACATAAGACTCCTGAAAAATTTCTTATTCTCTAAACAAGAGTGAGTGAGAGTGCCTCTCACCACTCTATTGCGATACCCAACATATCATTTAAGCCTCTAGATCATTTCCAGTATTCTCATTTGTCTCCATTCATTCCCAGCCTTCCAACATCCTTCCATTTACTCATCTGCCCTTCCTTCTCTTCTGCTGCACTATCATTTTCATCCTTTTTTTCCCCTGCAGTTACTGATTTTTTTCTTCTTCATGCATTCATGCAACACCACTATTAGCATCTTTTCTTACTTCTCCTTCTCCCTCCTACATTACATCACATCCCACCACATCACATCACATCTCATCACACCATATCACAGGTGTAATGCCTAGACAGTTCTTGATGCACCCCTCCCACACTACATTTTACATGACTTGTGACATGTGTCTGTCTCTTGCCAGCACTTCAATTTCTGCTAGAGATGTTGCTGTCCTTTCCTAAATAGTTCTCCATATCCAGCACACATTGTGTCCTCTCATTTTACTTTTCATGAAACTCTTTCAGTAAGCACGGTGTTGACCATCTCACATGATCATTGCTCTGGAATCTGCAAGTTTTTACAATTCATGCATGAAAAGATCTTGGTGAGATGAACCAATAAATATGAAAGATGTAGAGACAGCTCTATAATGTATAATAATAGTCAAAACAAAAGATATTCACAATCCATTCAATAATAGCAATAATGCTAGTGATAACACTGTCAGGACTCAGTGAGATATGACTGAGCTACTGTCTAACAGTAGATGGTACTACATGCTTTCTGTTAGTGCCAAATGTTGGGCGGCACTCACCAAACCCAACACCCCACAGGCCGAGAGAGGGATCATGCTGAAAGGGCAACACAGGGTCTCTACAATTCAGCCCAGGCTTTGTGCTATGGAGAGTTGTAACTTCATCCCTGGTCTCCGCCATGGCATGTAGTTATTATGCCTTTGTTTAAGCAAACTAGCATCTGTCAAGACAGCAAGATGCCATTGAGTGAGCCAGTAATAAATAGTGATAGCAATGAAACTGTGTGTCAATGTTTCATCTTTTACATTCCTTATAAGTTTTACATCACGAACATACAAGTGCACATAGAACACTTAAGGCTGTCATACAAATAATATAAACTATAATAAGGTACTGATTGGCACTCATAGAAAGGAAAACAAGAAATTAACAGCCTTTAATTATTAGATACCATTGGCACGAGATGATATAATTTAAGTCTTACTAGAGAACTCTGGAAAATTATAAGTCCAATATTTACCTAATTTTCCAGTCACTTGTGACGCCCCTGGTCCTAATTTTCCAGTCACAAGTGATACATCTGGCTCTAATTTTCCAGTCACCTGTGACACACCTGGTCGTCTCATAACTAGGTCTAAAACATAAATGAAGAATAAAATAATAATTCATATACCTGTTCCAACAATTGAATAATATCACAAAATCATAATTGCATTCAAGTCTGTTAACACTTTTAAATAATGTTTTAAATATATAAAGATAAAATTGTATGTCCTTTGCAGAATGTTGCAGTCAACCCCAGTCCCTATGTTCTGTTTGTGATTTACTAGGAAATTTAAGTTCCATCAGTAGTTTGCCATAGCTTTCTGAACAAGTCAACATTTAAGTCCAAATGACTGACATGTGAAACAATTCCACAAAACTGCAGTCAGAAGAGAAAGTTTAAGCATATTAACCTCTCAGCAAATTTGATCTTTGTTTTCAAAGTTAGTTACATCTGTATTTGGTCAGCGGTGGTAATTTTAAGAGTTTTCCATTCATTTAACCACCCACAAAAATACTGCATGGTATTCTGACAACTGACATTCATGTTTGCACACATTTTCTCAACAGTCACTAATAACTTCATACATCTTATGGCTTTAAATGTTAAACACTGATCTTGTTGGCATTCACTGGGTTCATGTCTCATGAAGAGTTCAGGAACATTAGGTTTCTTAAATGCCAAGTAAAGATGATAACAGATGTAAAAACACTCTTACAGACGCACAATGTCTGCACTACACCATTGGCAGTGGATTAGAAGCTGTCAGTCAACATGAGGGATTCTTAACAATATTCACAGCACGACTAACAATCACATCTATTGCTGTCAGTCAACATGAGGGATTCTTTACAATATTCACAGCACGACTAACAATCACATCTATTGCTGTCAGTCAACATGGGGGATTCTTTACAATATTCACAGCACGACTAACAATCACATCTATTGCTGTCAGTCAACATGAGGGATTCTTTACAATATTCACAGCACGACTAACAATCACATCTATTGCTGTCAGTCAACATGAGGGATTCTTTACAATATTCACAGCACGACTAACAATCACATCTATTGCTGTCAGTCAACATGAGGGATTCTTTACAATATTCACAGCACGACTAACAATCACATCTATTGCTGTCAGTCAACATGAGGGATTCTTTACAATATTCACAGCACGACTAACAATCACATCTATTGCTGTCAGTCAACATGAGGGATTCTTTACAATATTCACAGCACGACTAACAATCACATCTATTGCTGTCAGTCAACATGAGGGATTCTTTACAATATTCACAGCACGACTAACAATCACATCTATTGCTGTCAGTCAACATGAGGGATTCTTTACAATATTCACAGCACGACTAACAATCACATCTATTGCTGTCAGTCAACATGAGGGATTCTTTACAATATTCACAGCACGACTAACAATCACATCTATTGCTGTCAGTCAACATGAGGGATTCTTTACAATATTCACAGCACGACTAACAATCACATCTATTGCTGTCAGTCAACATGAGGGATTCTTTACAATATTCACAGCACGACTAACAATCACATCTATTGCTGTCAGTCAACATGAGGGATTCTTTACAATATTCACAGCACGACTAACAATCACATCTATTGCTGTCAGTCAACATGAGGGATTCTTTACAATATTCACAGCACGACTAACAATCACATCTATTGCTGTCAGTCAACATGAGGGATTCTTTACAATATTCACAGCACGACTAACAATCACATCTATTGCTGTCAGTCAACATGAGGGATTCTTTACAATATTCACAGCACGACTAACAATCACATCTATTGCTGTCAGTCAACATGAGGGATTCTTTACAATATTCACAGCACGACTAACAATCACATCTATTGCTGTCAGTCAACATGAGGGATTCTTTACAATATTCACAGCACGACTAACAATCACATCTATTGCTGTCAGTCAACATGAGGGATTCTTTACAATATTCACAGCACGACTAACAATCACATCTATTGCTGTCAGTCAACATGAGGGATTCTTTACAATATTCACAGCACGACTAACAATCACATCTATTGCTGTCAGTCAACATGAGGGATTCTTTACAATATTCACAGCACGACTAACAATCACATCTATTGCTGTCAGTCAACATGAGGGATTCTTTACAATATTCACAGCACGACTAACAATCACATCTATTGCTGTCAGTCAACATGAGGGATTCTTTACAATATTCACAGCACGACTAACAATCACATCTATTGCTGTCAGTCAACATGAGGGATTCTTTACAATATTCACAGCACGACTAACAATCACATCTATTGCTGTCAGTCAACATGAGGGATTCTTTACAATATTCACAGCACGACTAACAATCACATCTATTGCTGTCAGTCAACATGAGGGATTCTTTACAATATTCACAGCATGACTAACAATCACATCTATTTTGTCTTGTCTTTGAAAACATGTAAAACAATTGATATTATTTGCAGTAAAAGTGCTGTCTGAGATACATGCTGACCAATTCCTGGTTATTGATTAATAACTGAATGAGTATTGGCCAGCATACAAGTGGAATAGAAGACAATGAAGAAGAGGAGAAAAAGAAGTACTTATTAGAAAATGCAATGGACAACAAAAACATCTGAAAGTTAAAGAGGCATCAGCTCTGAACAGGTCATTCCTAGTGCCATCATTTCTGCCACAACTTCAACCAGGCAACAGGTCAGTCTCCATCAACGCTGTATTATATTCTCGAGAGAATCTATCTAACCAGTTTCTGTTACTTATCACATCTCACCACAAACTGGTCACATTTTCTTACCAATATCCTTTCCAGGATGTTCTTTAGCTCCTAAGAATATAACTAAAAAAAATTTTTAAGTTAGTTGCATGACCTTACAGGACATAGCAGTCAACCCCATCATTTTTTGGCTGTTTGTTATTCCTGGGTAAGTTAACGTTCAGTAGTTTTATTTTGCTTTCTGAACGACCGGCACCCATACCATTTCATAATAAACCAACATAGCTGTGTTTCAAACGTGGGTGTGCGGGATTACGAATTGCGTCTGTAACCCCTTCGCCGCGGAGCGAGTAATAAAAATTAAAACAAACAACTAAAATTAAAACACACACACAAGCCCCATCACAGGAATCTGCTGTGGAAATGTGAAGTGTTAGGACCATCAACATTTCTGTAGGCCTGAGTGCACAGAGTTTTAGGTGGCCAGTCTCTCCCTCTCATTGCAAATGTGAGCTGGCCTCAAATCCTCGTCCGACCACACTCACGTCATTGTCAGCAAAATAATATACACATCAGGTCACTAACCTTTAATGAGCACTGTCACCATTTGTATATGCTCTGCACATGCTCCACCCAGCAGCCTACTACCTAAGCTAATCATAGAGCTGGATGATGCTGTCTGCAAAATGACACCATGAGGTACTACAAACTACCATTTTCTGCTTCCCCATATCAGTTTGAAACTGACAAACTGACTGTCTCCATGTAATGGACACCATATTTCCCAGTTATCTCGGCAGTACTTATTTAATAACAACAAAAATAAACTGTTCACAAATATACATGACTTACCATCCTTAGCAATTGTCCTCCGTTCAAAAACTGGCACAGTATATGTTGACTCTTTGGATAAATGTTACATAACAAATGTTAATTTCTGTCCCAGGTAGTTGTTATAGCAAAAAAGGAACACAAGAGGCAGACAAGAGGTATAGTAAAAGCTGTAGGCGTTAAAGTAACAACTAAGACAGAAACATTGCCTATAACATCTAAGAGTGTGTAAAAAGATAATAACTCTGTGGGACTGAAGTGATAGCAAATTAAAGTGATTTTTTTTCTCAAATCGTGCGCGCATGCTCGCATGTGTGTGTGTGTGTGTGTAAAAACATACACATACATGCACACACTCACATATATATTAGGGTAGAAGTGATATCGTAGTAGCTATACGATCTCTTGTCAGCCCAGTGATCATGGGTTTGACCCACTTCTGGGTGGTTTTGAATGTTTAAAATTCACCTGGACACACAGGTCATTCAAGCCTAACATGGGTATCAGGAAATGTCTTCGAACGTCAAAGCAGCCGCCATGATACTGACCACAGTTAGTTAGTTAGTTAGTTAGCCAACAGATCACCCTCATTGCACATCAAACCATTCAGTCCATAAGTGCTCGGATCCCCCTCCTCAGCAAATCCTGAAGCGTGTAGCGGCTAACGACGCCAGTTCTGTGTTGGTTTATCAATCTTCTTTCTCAATTGACCACATCAGCCGCCGAGTGCTGCTTGGTCTATAAACATATGGGTTTAGCCCATGTGCCTTAAGACATGTACAAACATGGCCCTTTACTTTCACTAACATATATAAATATATATGGAATAGCCCAGAGGTTACGCTGTCCATCCCTGGGTTACACACCTGATTTGATTAACTGTGTGGATTGTTTACAAATAAAAGAAAAATGGTAAACTCCATACCTTGATCATGGAGTGGTGAATCAATGTCTAGATTTCTCTGACACAGGCATAAAACTGTGTGGGTCCTTGTGTACAAAGGTTGAAGACAAGAGAATTGACTTCATTTCCCTGGTTTCTACATTATCTGGCTCAGTCTCTCCTTGTAGAACAGCAAGCCATCCACTGAGAGCATCTCATAGAGCTCAAACTCTGTAGTTACAGCCATGATCTCATAGAGCTCAAACTCTGTAGTTACAGCCATGACCTCCAGGAGAGCATCTCATACAGCTCAAACTCTGTAGTTACAGCCATGACCTCCAGGAGAGCATCTCATACAGCTCAAACTCTGTAGTTACAGCCATGACCTCCAGGAGAGCATCTCATACAGCTCAAACTCTGTAGTTACAGCCATGACCTCCAGGAGAGCATCTCATAGAGCTCAAACTCTGTAGTTACAGCCATCATCTCATACAGCTCAAACTCTGTAGTTACAGCCATGACCTCCAGGAAAGCATCTCATATAGCTCAAACTCTGTAGTTACAGCCATGACCTCCAGGAAAGCATCTCATACAGCTCAAACTCTATAGTTACAGCCATGACCTCCAGGAGAGCATCTCATACAGCTCAAACTCTATAGTTACAGCCATGACCTCCAGAAAAACATCTCATACAGCTCAAACTCTGCAGTTACAGCCATGACCTCCAGAGTTATCTGGTAAAATGCACTCATGGTCTAAACACAGAACAAAAACTAACTCATGACCATCACAGCACTAGACAGATGACTTGACCACTGTGTCATGGACACCTGGTATGTATGTTGCACACATTAAACATCGTCTGGCAGCTAGAAATTGAAAAGAGCAGACCAAATAGGCCGCTGCCCAAAATACATTTTTAAATTAGACAACCTAGACACAATTTAAATAATTACAGCATGTGTGATTTTAGTATACACAGTTGGCTCCTAGCATGCTCTGTGCTGAGATTGTCCTTGTGTGATCTATGGAGGAGACTGAGACACTTATAGAGATATCTATGTGCAATAAAAGTGATCTTTAATCAATCCCCAATTCCCTCTTTTCCTAAAATAAATTACAACAGAATCAAATATACATTTACAAAATAGAAAACACACACATTCACCAATGCGTGCGCACACAAACACATATAAGAAATACAAGCAAAATTAGAAGCAATCAACATAAAAATACACACAAACACACATCTAAAAAGTTACCCTCTGGTGCTCCACCGAAGATACGTGACAGTCTGGTAACCCATCCTGGCACTGTACATAAACAAACAAATAAATTACCAGCATGTGGCACATCCTGGCAGAATGTCACTCTCATCATAACCAGCCAGAAAGACTCTCAATCCTTCACTAGTTGTCCTGTCTCATGTATTTTCTGTAATGTCATGTGTCCATCATCATGTTGGTCATCCACTGCCCCATCTTGCAGGAACACTGCTTTCCTATATTGTTCTTTCTATACACTGCCCCATCTTGCAGGAACACTGCTTTCCTATATTGTTCTTTCTATACACTGCCCCATCTTGCTGGAACACTGCTTTCCTATATTGTTCTTTCTAAACACTGCCCCATATTGCTGGAACACTGCTTTCCTACATTATTCTTTCTAAACACTGCCCCATCTTGCTGGAACACTGCTTTCCTAATTGTTCTTTCTAAACACTGCCCCATATTGCTGGAACACTGCTTTCCTATATTGTTCTTTCTAAACACTGCCCCGTCTTGCTGGAACACTGCTTTCCTATATTGTTCTTTCTAAACACTGCCCCATCTTGCTGGAACACTGCTTTCCTATATTGTACTTTCTAAACACTGCCCCATCTTGCTGGAACACTGCTTTCCTATATTGTTCTTTCTAAACACTGCCCCATCTTGCTGGAACACTGCTTTCCTATACTGTTCTTTCTAAACACTGCCCCATCTTGCTGGAACACTGCTTTCCTATATTGTTCTTTCTAAACACTGCCCCATCTTGCTGGAACACTGCTTTCCTATATTGTTCTTTCTAAACACAGCCCCGTCTTGCTGGAACACTACTTTCCTATATTGTTCTTTCTAAACACTGGCCCATATTGCTGGAACACTGCTTTCCTATATTATTCTTTCTAAACACTGGCCCATCTTGCTGGAACACTGCTTTCCTATATTATTCTTTCTAAACACTGCCCCATCTTGCTGGAACACTGCTTTCCTATATTGTTCTTTCTAAACACTGCCCTATCTTGCTGGAACACTACTTTCTTATATTGTTCTTTCTATACTCTGCCCCATCTTGCTGGAACACTGCTTTCCTATATTGTTCTTTCTATACACTGCCCCATCTTGCTGGACCACTGCTTTCCTATATTGTTCTTTCTAAACACTGCCCCATCTTGCTGGAACACTGCTTTCCTACATTGTTCTTTCTAAACACTGCCCCATCTTGCTGGAACACTGCTTTCCTACATTGTTCTTTCTAAACACTGCCCCATCTTGCTGGAACACTGCTTTCCTACATTGTTCTTTCTAAACACTGCCCCATCTTGCTGGAACACAGCTTTCCTATATTGTTCTTTCTAAACACTGCCCCGTCTTGCTGGAACACTGCTTTCTTATATTGTTCTTTCTAAACACTGGCCCATATTGCTGGAACACTGCTTTCCTATATTATTCTTTCTAAACACAGCCCCGTCTTGCTGGAACACTGCTTTCTTATATTGTTCTTTCTAAACACTGGCCCATATTGCTGGAACACTGCTTTCCTATATTATTCTTTCTAAACACTGCCCCATCTTGCTGGAACACTGCTTTCCTATATTGTTCTTTCTAAACACTGCCCCATCTTGCTGGAACACTCCTTTCCTATATTGTTCTTTCTAAACACTGCCCCATCATGCTGGAACACTCCTTTCCTATATTCTTCTTTCTAAACACTGCCCCATCTTGCTGGAACACTGCTTTCCTATATTATTCTTTCTAAACACTGCCCCATCTTGCTGGAACACTGCTTTCCTATATTATTCTTTCTAAACACTGGCCCATATTGCTGGAACATTGCTTTTCAACATTATTCTTTCTAAACACTGGCCCATATTGCTGGAACACTGCTTTCCTACATTATTCTTTCTAAACACTATCCCATCTTGCTGGAACACTGCTTTCCTACATTGTTCTTTCTAAACACTGCCCCATCTTGCTGGAACACTGCTTTCCTACATTGTTCTTTCTAAACACTGCCCCATCTTGCTGGAACACTGCTTTCCTATATTGTTCTTTCTAAACACTGCCCCATCTTGCTGGAACACTGCTTTCCTATATTGTTATTTCTAAACACTGCCCCATCTTACTGGAACACTGCTTTCCTATATTGTTCTTTCTCAACACTGCCCCGTCTTGCTGGAACACTGCTTTCTTATATTGTTCTTTCTAAACACTGCCCCATCTTGCTGGAACACTGCTTTCCTATATTGTTCTTTCTAACACAGCCCCGTCTTGCTGGAACACTGCTTTCCTATATTATTCTTTCTAAACACTGCCCCATCTTGCTGGAACACTGCTTTCCTATATTGTTCTTTCTAAACACTGCCCCATCTTGCTGGAACACTCCTTTCCTATATTCTTCTTTCTAAACACTGCCCCATCTTGCTGGAACACTATTTTTCCTATATTGTTCTTTCTAAACACTGACCCATCTTGCTGGAACACTGTTTTCCTATATTGTTCTTTCTCAACCACTGTTGCTTGATGTGGCCAAAATATTTAGGTTTCTGATATACGATACTGTTTATGCTCCAGTTCTCTTGAATGTTAAGATCTTGTAGAAAGACAGATTGTTTGTTCTTCTTGCTCTACCATATTCTAAGAATTTTTCTGTAACATTTAAATTGAAAATACTAAATTTCCTTCATTAGCTGATAAATGGTTCATGATTCACAACTGTAAATTGACACAGGAAGGATGTATGTTCTCAAGACAGATATATGTTTCGTGTAAAGCTGAATCAAGTATTCTCAGTGTTAGTGTAAGAAAGAAATGTATAGGTATTATGTCCAGCATTAACTGCTGTATTTTCAACATTCACATACACAATTCAGCAAGATAACTGAGTGGTGATTGTGGTATTATTTTTATATAAACCAAGAAAAGAGTCTCCCATTTTAAAATGCTGTACAACTGTGAAAAAGTGGTTGAAGAGCAAACAGGAATGTGATCTCATAGAATACAGAATATCGAGAAGACATGTGAGTAGAATAGTAAAGAGGGAAAAACAGAAAGACTGGGAAGAGTATGGAGAAACCCTAAATAAAAACTACAAGGAGGCAACCAGAAACTTCTACAAAAAGATAAGTGCAATGCGAACCAGAGGAGTACCCTTTGACCCAACTGAAATAATTAACAGCGAAAATGGAGAACCAATAAGTGAACAAAAACACATCCTAATAAGATGGAAGCAGTATTTCGAACAACTTCTCAACATCCCATCAGATGTCACAGGAATTCAAGAGACCTACACAGATGTCACTGAGGAACTAGAACCAGACATACTAAAAGAAGAAATTATAGAAGCCATCAGATTAGCCCCATTGAACAAATCACCAGGACAGGATGAAATACCAAATGAACTAATTAAAGCAGCAAGGGAAGTAGGAACAGCTTGGCTACATAGACTATTCAACCATGTTTGGGTAGAACAACAGACACCACGAGACTGGGGAAACGCCATAATTATCCCAATTTGGAAAAACAAAGGCAGCAAAAGAGATTGCACACAATACAGAGGCATTTCACTGTTGAGTCATACTGGGAAAATATTTTGCAAAATTCTTGAAAAAAGATTACGAACTACTTTAGAACCCCAGCTAAGCGAAACGCAGCTTGGATTTAGGAAAAACAAAGGATGCACAGACGCCATTTTTGCTCTTAGACAACTTATAGAAAAATCAATTGAATTCAATGAAACACTCTACTTAGCCTTTGTTGACCAAGAAAAGGCATTTGATAGGGTAGATAGAAACAAGCTGTGGGAAATCCTTAAACAATATGGAGTGAGTACACATCTAACAAACCTATGTAGAAGTTTATACGACAACAGTGAATGCATAGTGAGAGCAACTGGAGGACACTCAGAACCCTTCACCATAAGATCTGGAGTACGACAAGGTTGTGTCCTGTCCCCTCTCTTGTTCATAACATATATAGACAACATATGTAAAGAAACCAGCCAAGCAGAGACAGCAAGAATACAGAAGAAGAACCATCTGCAAATCTAACCATTAGAGAACTCCTGTTTGCGGACGACCAAGCACTAATAGCAAAATCAGAAGCTGAATTACAAGACCACATGAATAGTCTAAACGAAATGTGTAGGGAACATAACATGAAAATTAGCACAAGCAAAACAGAGGTAATGACTATAACTAAAGAAGAACAAACAGCAACAATTCACCTAAACGAACATCCCTTGAAACAAGTAAAGAGCTTCAAGTACCTAGGAAGTATAATATCATCAAATGGCAGATCAGAAGACGAGATCGAAAATAGGTGCAATAAGGCAAATCAACTCATTGGACAAATGGCACCAATACTAAAGAACAAACATGTATCAATAACTACTAAGAAAGCACTTTACAACACAATCTTCCTACCAACTCTGTGCTACCAATGCCAAACCTGGACAATGACAGAAAAAGAGAAAAGAAAAATCACAACAACAGAAATGAGGTTCCTGAGAAGAATACTCAACGTATCAAGAAGAGATAAGATCAGAAATGAAGAAATCAGGACTAAAGTGGGGGTTAAAGCTGCTCTAGATTTTATTAGAAAGCAGCAAGTCAAATGGTTTGGCCATGCAAGTAGGCTACCAGTCAACAGCATGCCACAACAGGCAATGACGTACAGACCAGATGGAAACAGAGGAAGAGGCCGACCACGTAAACGCTGGACGGAGGGAATAACAGAATCCATGGGAATGTCGATATACGAAGCCCATAACCGGGCACTCTCACGAAGTTTATACTTCACCTCGACACCGCAAGGTACAAGAGGAACATGATGAGATGAGAGTACAACTGTGAAAACACATTTCCAGCAACATAAAATATGTGTATTAGCTGAGATATCACAATGGCAAGGAAATGTTGGTACATGGATGTTATTATACTAGAACTGAAGAAATACTAAAACATTTACTAATAAATCTCATTCTTGTGGGGGAGATTTGAGAGATTGCGGGGGATCGGCAGGGGTTCTGGAAGAATCTCAAAATTGAGAGGGAAGACCAGGAGAACTTTTAATCAGATAGCGGTTGGAACGATTAGTAGTATGACTCTTCGCTGGCTGTTGAACAAGGGGACGGAGCATGTATGGGAATGTACTGAGTGCAGTGATGTCGGTTCTTAACTCAACTCAACTCAACTTACTAATAAATTACAAATATTCTGTATAACAGTGTGTATGGAGAAAACTAAACAAACTTCAGTGAATCAAGCGGTGAGGAACAGACACTGCTGCTGGGTAGGACATTGAGAAAATCTGATAACTATAAATTATTTTCTCTGGAACCGAGAGAGGAAAAGAAACAGACGAACAAACGAACAGACTTTATTTTCAAAGGGTAACAAATTGGGCATGCAGGCCCGTCTTACATTCAGCCCTTCCAAGCACTCATCTTTCGTTCATCAATAGTGTGTAATACATTCACATAGGAAAAAAACATTGTCAAATGAATGTTGTAAACATACCCAATGCATATTACCATGTTATGAGACACATCCCCCATCTACCCACACATCCCCCACCCAACCACACACACACACCCCCCAGGCATACATACAATTCCCCACCCACACATCCCACATCCAAACACACTCCCCACCCACACATCCCTACACACACATCTCCCACCCACCACACATCATCCTCCACCCATAAAACATGGATATAAAGACTAGTAATCAATAAACTGAAGACAGTTAAATGTAAGCAAAGATCATATATCAAGGTGAGAATTCACAAACAATTGCCAAGTTGTGTAACACACACCCACAATTATGACAGATCAGGATTCAGCCCTCGTAGGGTGTCTCACTGACATATAGGAACAGGTACATGTAATTATCTACCAACAAAAACAAGAATTAAAGATACCATGACATCCCAAGGGAGGAGAGGAAAGGCTATTGTTGTGTAGCCAAATAAGGAAAAGCTTTAGATAAATGAACAATGTATTATATATACACAGATTTATATATAAGTATTTCAACACATTACATGTGTATCATTAAATATACACAGATTTATATATAAGTATTTCAACACATTACATGTGTATCATTATATATACACAGATTTATATATAAGTATTTCAACACATTACATGTGTATCATTATATATACACAGATTTATATATAAGTATTTCAACACATTACATGTGTATCATTATATATACACAGATTTATATATAAGTATTTCAACACATTACATGTGTATCATTATATATACACAGATTTATATATAAGTATTTCAACACATTACATGTGTATCATTATATATACACAGATTTATATATAAGTATTTCAACACATTGCATGTGTATCATTATATATACACAGATTTATATATAAGTATTTCAACACATTGCATGTGTATCATTATATATACACAGATTTATATATAAGTATTTCAACACATTACATGTGTATCATTATATATACACAGATTTATATATAAGTATTTCAACACATTACATGTGTATCATTATATATACACAGATTTATATATAAGTATTTCAACACATTACATGTGTATCATTATATATACACAGATTTATATATAAGTATTTCAACACATTACATGTGTATCATTATATATACACAGATTTATATATAAGTATTTCAACACATTACATGTGTATCATTATATATACACAGATTTATATATAAGTATTTCAACACATTGCATGTGTATCATTATATATACACAGATTTATATATAAGTATTTCAACACATTGCATGTGTATCATTATATATACACAGATTTATATATAAGTATTTCAACACATTACATGTGTATCATTATATATACACAGATTTATATATAAGTATTTCAACACATTACATGTGTATCATTATATATACACAGATTTATATATAAGTATTTCAACACATTACATGTGTATCATTATATATACACAGATTTATATATAAGTATTTCAACACATTACATGTGTATCATTATATATACACAGATTTATATATAAGTATTTCAACACATTACATGTGTATCATTATATATACACAGATTTATATATAAGTATTTCAACACATTACATGTGTATCATTATATATACACAGATTTATATATAAGTATTTCAACACATTACATGTGTATCATTATATATACACAGATTTATATATAAGTATTTCAACACATTACATGTGTATCATTATATATACACAGATTTATATATAAGTATTTCAACACATTACATGTGTATCATTATATATACACAGATTTATATATAAGTATTTCAACACATTACATGTGTATCATTATATATACACAGATTTATATATAAGTATTTCAACACATTACATTTGTATCAAAACTAATTACACAACTATTATTCACCGTCTGACTCAGGACCTGTTGGAGGGCCACCACCTAGAATTAAGGAAAGGAATGACATCATAGATTACTCAAGCTATTTAGTCAAAACTTTAAACCAGAACATGTGGACCATTTCAGTAGTTGCTTAACAAAACATCGCAAGCATTATAAAACATGTTATTTTATGTTTTTATAAGCAAGACTACACATAAACAAACTGTCCCAGTTTTACATGCATTACATAAATTATACTCATCATGTGTCAAGCCAATATGCATGGGTGGTCATGGTTCACCATCTCACATGATCACCAGGTCTGAATGTAGTCTTGTCCCTTTTCTGTCATGTGGCCAAGCCATTCAGGTATATATCTCTTTGCTTTACCTTTGCTCATTTCCCACCAAGCTTCCCAGTTATCACTAAGTTTTCAAGTTTATTTCTCATAAAATGTCCCAAAAATGTTTATGGTCTACAACAATGGTTCTCAATATTTTTAGGTCCATGCACCCCTTCACCATATGTTCAAAATGCCATTCCCCTCCCCCCTTTCATATTTCCTCCCTCTATAAATCCCCCCCCTGCCCCGCCCCTACACAGTGTATGTAAAAATGGAAGCTAAATTTGATAACACATACTAGAACAAGTCTAGACATCTACATAAAACGTGATTTGCGGGTCTACTTACATTACAAAATGAATTTCAGAAGGGCGAGAAGCACAGAACCGTAAAGTATGGAGGGAAAACAATATCAAGTAATCGGTTCTTGTATTAATGCGATCTTGATATAATCTTAATCCCCCCCACCCCCGGAAACCTTAAAATTCCCGGTGGGGGGGGGGGGTGTCCCACCGATTGAGAGCCACTGGTCTAAAATCTTGGAAACACTAGAGGTCCTCAGTACAGATTGTCATTTAACATTTTGCTAAGAAGAATCAGTGCACACAATGAAAGCGATTAGTAGCAGATACACATGAAAAGATCAGTATATTTGTTACATGTGCATTAATATAACTTTCTGTAAAGTATAGATTCTGTCATCCTTCTGTGATATACTAACTGTTAAAAGTCAGTATTCATTGTCAAGGACTATATTCTCAGTGCAGACTGAGTGAAGTCTATACCTGTGTAGCGTCTGATATTTGGAACACAGCTCTAAACTTGTGCCTACCATATGACAGACACCACAAAACCATAGAAAATTGTCTTTGTATCAAAATAGAGTGCCTTTCACTAAACAATTTCAATACTCAACAACTTCATTAAATTCTCAGAATAATTTCCAGTTTTCTGATCTTTCTCCCTTCCCACCTTTTCATCATCCCTCCAGTTTATCTTGTCTTTATTCCTCTGGTACTGCACTATCATTTTCACCTTTTCTTTTTCTCTGTGCTTCTCTCACCCTATCCCCTTTGAGTTTCTCTATTAATGCTTACACCTATGTATCTCTGGTCTCCTTAGTTTTTATCCTTCAGCCATAGTCAGAAATTGTAACCCAACACCAATGTCACAGCAATCAGTACATGCCCATTTGTGCTTCTTCTTCCTCAGAACATGATGACGAGTAATTATATTTATTAGCCAGTTGGTTACGCACCTCTCTGTACTGTCCTCTACCATGATATTTCCTGCTAGGCCGTTTTGAATTCTTAATCTCATCAGTAATAGTTACATGTGGTCACTTTTGTGTCTCCTGGTGCAACAGGCCATCATGTATAGACATTATCATGTCTCCCTGGCTCAACCTCAGTGTTCCCCCTGGCTCAACCTCAGTGTTCCCCCTGGCTCAACCTCAGTGTTCCCCCTGGCTCAACCTGTGTTCCCCCTGCCTCAACCTGTGTTCCCCCTGCCTCAACCTCAGTGTTCTCCCTCACTCAACCTCAGTGTTCCCCCTAGCGCAACCTGTGTTCCACTGGCTCAATCTCAGTGTTCCCCCTGGCTCAACCTCAGTGTTCCCCCTAGCTCAACCTCAGTGTTCCCCCTAGCTCAACCTCAGTGTTCCCCCTGCCTCAACCTTAGTGTTCTCCCTCACTCAACCTCAGTGCTCCCCCTGGCTCAACCTCAGTGTTCCCCTGGCTCAACCTCAGTGTTCCCCCTGGCTTAACTTCAGTGTTCCCCTGGCTCAACCTTAGTGTTCCCCTGGCTCAACCTTACTGTTCCCCTGGCTCAACCTCAGTGTTCCCCCTAGCTCAACCTGTGTTCCCCTGGCTTAACCTGTGTTCCCCTGGCTCAACCTGTGTTCCCCTGGCTCAACCTCAGTGTTCCCTGGCTCAACCTCAGTGTTCCCCCTGGCTCAACCTCAGTGTTCTCCCTGGCTCAACCTGTGTTCCCCTGGCTCAACCTCAGTATTCCCTTGGCTCAACCTCAGTGTTCCCCTGGCTCAACCTCAGTGTTCCCCTGGCTCAACCTGTGTTCCCCTGGCTCAACCTCAGTATTCCCTTGACTCAACCTCAGTGTTCCCCTGGCTCAACCTCAGTGTTCCCCCTGGCTTAACCTCAGTGTTCCCCTGGCTCAACCTGTGTTCCCCTGGCTCAACCTGTGTTCCCCTGGCTCAACCTCGGTATTCCCTTGGCTCAACCTCAGTGTTCCCCTGGCTCAACCTCAGTGTTCCCCCTGGCTCAACCTCAGTGTTCGCCCTGGCTCAACCTGTGTTCCCCTGGCTCAACCTCAGTGTTCCCCTGGCTCAACCTCAGTGTTCCCCCTGGCTCAACCTCAGTGTTCCCCCTGACTCAACCTGTGTTCCCCTGGTTCAACCTCAGTGTTCCCCTGGCTCAACCTCAGTGTTCCTCCTGGCTCAACCTCAGTGTTCCCCCTGGCTCAACCTGTGTTCCCCTGGCTCAACCTCAGTGTTCCCCCTGGCTCAACCTCAGTGTTCCCCCTGGCTCAAGCTCAGTGTTCCTCCTGGCTCAACCTGTGTTCCCCCTAGAGGCTAGCCAATCAGTTCTTTCACTTCCCCATGCATGGCTGGACAGTAGAGCCACTTCAGCTCTTACAGTCTTGTCAGCCATTTATGCCAGAAATGTCCACACAGAACCTTCCTGAGCATTGATTGAGTCATTTATTATGACTGCCTTATTGAAGAGGCTCCCAGAGAGCCATCTCTGAGCTGCAATGACCGTATCTACTTCCATGCTCATGCTGGATTTCATATTTGATTAGATTAATGCTTCAAACTGCTCTGTGATGATTTTGATCTACCATCTAGCTGTGAAGCACCAATCCTGATCTCTCATCCTGAGGCATTGATCCGTCAGTATATATTATTAAATAATTCTCCCTTGAATCATCCTCTACATGCTACCATATTGTCAACTCTGCTCCCCAAATGTACCACACCCTGGTCAGAAAGGTGGGCATACAATTTTCATAACATAGCATTCCCCTTAAACATGCTACTTTGATATAACTCTAGCTTTGTGACTGCCCTAAACTTATCTTCGGGAAATTAATATGCTGGTTTCCCACTGCCTTCCACATCCACATCCACATAAGAAATTAATTGTCAATGTACCTTTACTATAACTATGTGACTGCTGTACATTTATCTGCAATAAATTAGTATGTTGGTTTCCCCTTGCCTTCCACATCCTCATAAGAGATCAACATGTTATAAATATACTACTGTTTATAGCTTTTTTAACTTTAAAAATGTTTGTCAAGGCAAAGTCCAATGAAGTCTTACTCTCCATGCTTTTTAATCACTGAGTGATCTTTAACCTCTGAACTATGCACTTGGTAACTCCCATTTTCTAACTTTTATTCTGGAAGGCTGTGTGTCTGATCCAACATCCTGTGATCAGTGGAAAGTGCAATATCTTCAGGCTCTTTATTTTGTAAAACTGACTTATACTTCTCCAATTAGCAACTGTGACACAGTCGCCAGAATCCCACATCGTTTTCCTTAGATTGGGATAGACCTCTTTAAAACCTTTATGTATTTATGTATGTTTGTATGATTTTATATGTGTGTATGTATATATATATGTATATATATGGGGCATGTCTATAGGATAGAATACTCCTAACCTATAACCCTAATTTTGTGTGTATAAATATATCATAAGAGGATAGTGGTAGAGTTATTATGTACAAGTTAGTGTACCTCGCCAAATCTACAGATTTGGAGGGGCCAGGTTTTGCATTTTGGTCAGAGAAAATCGTGGCCACAAACTCACGGGACCGATACTTCCGGTAAAGGAAAAATTTTGGTTAAGCGTTCTTTGTGCTAGAAACGTCTTGGTAGAAGCAGTGCTAGTAAACTAGGCTCTTAGAGAATACTTACAGAGTGTTAAGAGTTTTTTTCTAGTAGCGCTTATTACGCCAATATGTTAGTAAACTAACATAACAAAGAAAACCTAGAGGAATTGTTTTCGCACCGGACAAGTTTAGTCAGGATTTGTGAAGGACTCGACATCTTCTGCGTCAAGCTTTGAATGAGCCAAAACTGTGACTTACTGTGAAGCATCACTCACCATACTACGATCCACAAATTTGTGATTAAACAACACATGATAACAAAAGAACTTTTTTTATAGACAGTGCCATGCCGCAAATTGATTGTGATTTAACAATTGACAATTGTAGCAAATTAATTCAGAGTGAAGTCAACCAAACCAAGGAGGAGAATTGAGTAGATATCTGACGAACCTGCATACCTACCCGAAGGAAAAGAGTATCAACTGAGTAGCCACACTTTCCCATTGGCCAACACGCTCAACATTTTTTTTTAGAACAATTGATAACATTTCAGGCCTTAGAAGATTGTCAGTGATTAGAAATTTTTTCAGCTGAACCGAAAGATAGTAGGACAATCAGCGTTACTTCTAGTTAGAAGTTTAGAGTAGGACGGGGAAGTGTAAAACCTAATTTATGTCAGGGAGAATCCAGTGGATCTCCTGGAGTGTGTAATCAAATAAATCTAAGTGTTGATATAGAAGTACAAACAAATTAGTCCAATATTGTAATAACTCAGATTAGTATAAGTAGAGTGTGAGAAGATATAAAAGAATGTAACTTTATATATATATTAATCAGTCTTTCTCCTTGTCGGTGAGAGTGAATCATATTTGAGGGGCTTGAGCTTTTATTTCTTTATGAACAGACTTTATTTTCAAAGGGAAACAAATTGGGCACGCAGGCCCGTCTTACATTCGGCCCTTATTTCAGGCAAAGTAGCGGGAAAACCTTGGCAGACGGACTTGTTCCAAGTACTGTTGTAAACCATTCCTTTAATGCCTGACACTGTCAGAAAACTAGATCTGTTCTGGGACCTTTAATCCTTCTAGATTTAAGCTTCTAGAATTACAAGCTTATTGGTCTCGTCTTCTCCAGTGACTTATCTTTCTAGTCATAGGAAGTCTATCTGCATCTACTTTGATATATTCTCTTTCATCGTAGCAGACGCTATGCTACAGGGACTGATGCTGTACCACTAAGCCACTCTGGTCTTCTGTCCAGTTAAACACTAATACAACCGTACAGTTTAAATGCATCTGCAACAACGTGCTGTTTCTATATCAACTCTCTAGATCAGCCTTGATCCTCTCAGTAATTGAATATGGATTAGGTCTGCTCACTGTCTAAGAGAGTCAGCTGGTGAAGTTAGAGCGCTTACAGAACGAAGCTATGCGGGTCATTCTGGGATGCACTAGAGACACCCCAGTAGTGTGTATGCGTTACATCCTTGGTCTGCCGACTGTTGCTGGTAGGCTCAAGGTGATGCAGGCGAAGGCATACCTCAGAGTAGCTGCAGACACAGACCACCCACTGCATGAGGCGCTGGACGCAGTTAAGGGTCAGCGACTGATAAGAGGGAAATCATGGATGGCTCAGGCGGAGGATACGATCAGACAGGTGTGCCCCTTGGAGAACATTAGGCGTGGAGAGGAGTGGGTCAGAGTGCCAGCGGAGCAGTCAGACTTGTGCAGAGTTATAATCACATTAAGCCGGGAGTGCAGGGAGTGGCCAGCAGGGGCCACGGAAGTGGAAATCCAGCAACTAATTCAGGACAATGCTCACTCGAGTAATGTGATTATCTACAGATGGTTCGGTGTCAAGAGGTGAGAGAAGTGGCTGGGGGTTCATAGCCAAAGCTAATGGTCGATGTTTGGGGCAGGAGAGCCTGGCATATGATACCACAACATCCAGCTTAAGAATGGAAGTGGAGGCAGTCACTGCGGCTCTCCGCTGGATGGAGAATACGACACACACACATCGTGATTGTAACTGACTCAGAAAGCATGCTGACGAGGGTGAGGACGGGCAGACTTCGTGCGGAGTGGCTTGCTTCGCTTCGGAGGTCACGGGTGACAAGCATCGCCTGGATCTTTTCTCCGGGGCATGCCGGTGTGCTGGGAAATGAACAGGCGGACAGATAGGCTGGCTCTGCAGAACTTGGTGGAGTATTGATACATGACAAGGCAGACGTGGTTGCGGCCTTGTGGGAGCATGTGCACACCTCGGAGGAGCAAATGGATGGTCTGGCAAGAATGAGACAACGAGGAGTGACGAAGGGATCTGGCCGACGCTCAACACTCAAAGGAAAGGCGAGACGGACTTATAATCAGATTGCTTCTGGTACTATCAGTGTTGGAACTCTTCGCTGGCTGCTGAGGATGGGGACGGAGCACTTATGGGAATGCCCCGAATGCTGTGATGTCGATTCCTAAATCAATCACTCAATCAATCAATCTAGATCAGCCCGCCTTTCAATGCCTCATGAGCTGAAAAACCAAATTGTACCAAGTGTGAGCAATGCTAACCACTTTTTTCAGGTTGGTTATAAGCAATCAAACTCTGAAAACATTGCAGGTCCTCAACCAGACTGTCATGGAATATATTGCTAGCAAAGATCCAGAACAGAAAATGACAGACTAGTGGTGGATACTGTCATAGAATGCCGCGACTGCACCAGACTGCCTCTCGTTCCACAAACACAAGGGAGGAATCAACATAAGAATAGGCAGTATTCTCTACATCAAGAAGCTGATGCAATGTTACGCGCCATTCTACAAGACCACCCTCCACCGAGCCAGGACGCAAGATCACACACGAAGTAATCAAAACGACCACGGTCTGCTTGCTATGTGGGAACAAGTTTGATTTGACGCCAGTACTTTTCACAAGCAGAATACAGGTGGAAGTTGATGAGACCCCCGGGTGAACATGTTAGATGGACGGCCGACCATGCAGACTGAATGGAGTATGAACTGGACCAGTGGTTGGATAGTGGCATTTACCCGTAGGGGGTATGGAAAATTTTCCTAATATCTAGGAGGTATATAGAAAGAATGGAAGACAATAGGGAAACAAAACTCGCTTACACTCAGGAAATAAATGACCGTAGACCCCGAGGTAGACCAAGAAGATGGTGGAGAGATAATATATATTCAAGCACTTGGAATCAACGACTGGCAAGAGAAAGTCAACCAGAGAGACGAATGGAGACAGATTGTATCTGCAGCAAAGAACCTCAATGGCTCGGAACACTGAAGAAGAAGGTATGGAGTGTCAGACTGATAATGAAACCACACAGACGGGCAGATGTATAGCTGATTGCGCAGACTGAATGGGGTGTGAAACGGACCACAGCTGGAAATTAAAACCATGAATTGTGAATTGAAGGAAACGCAGAATGTAGAAAGTAGACAAGGAGATAAGGAACGTTATATATGCTAGGAGATTCTGCTGTTCACATCAGATTCGTCAGATATTAGGAACAGGTATGAACGATCTCAATGTATACTTTCTTTATAGATGGGTCTGACTGTTATGCTGATAGAAGTGTCTAGGAATGGTAGTTTCTAGTCCCTATTGAAGCCTGAAAATTCAGGGCCTTCATTGGTCGGCCTGTCATTGGCTATTTCTTTGAGACTATCAGTGTCTCTTGTTACTGATCTGCAAACTAGTATTTCTCAGTTTACTGTCTACAGCAAATTGCTATAAGTTTGTTCTTCTTACTATACACATAGAAATATGTGATGCTAGGACCATGCTCCTTCCATATTTTTTTAATGTTTATATGTCTCATTTTTTTGTCATGAAATGCAGCCTTTACAGACCAGAACAATTTTCGGTTCACTTTTGATGGACTGCTTTCTCTATAAGCATGTAAAAGACCACTGAACCGTGAAGCAAGTGGGCTCACAATGGCTCTACAAGCAAATAAAACCGCCCAGGCATGACGCAAACAACCTGGTTTATCACCAGAATTGGAAACTGGTCTACCCCAGAGCCTAATTGCTCCTTTGGCATGACACATGATAAGCAGGGCTAGGAAAATCGCTCAACCGTTAAGGCTGACCACCTTGTGCAACAGACCAGAGACCCAAGGTGTGAAACCACTATTTGATAAGGTTCCAAGGGGGGAAACTGTCAGACTGACAGGGGCCTCTCAGCCACACACAGTGTGAAAGGCAAGCTGAACAGAGACTGCCCACTGCCCCAGGTGTGAAGGCCAACCATTCAGAAAGAATTTATGATGGACATGTTGGGAGATAATGAGTCTGCCCTGTAGGGATGTGTGAAACAGATCCAAGGAAGCAATTAAAGCAATTCTGGGGAAATGTGAATTGTGGCATGTAAACCAGACAGAAAGGCGCCAATGAAATGATAGTGTCTGGGGGACTCAGTATAAAATAAGCTGTTAGCTCTGGTCATGTTAGAAATGAAAAATCTCTGAACAGGTAGGCAACCAGCTCGTTTTGTAGTCATATGTATGATTCTAGGGGTATCCCCTATCAAAGGAGAAGTAAGGCGCCTCCTTCCCTCCGCTAGCCTACGGGACACCCTTGGGCAAGGTGGAGTACCCGTTTAGCCCCCCGATCAGGGTTACGTGAAGCCATGGGTGCAGGTGGTGGATGAAGATGAAGAGCAGCCGACAGATAGTTGTAGGTTATGGTCTACACCTTCACGACGGTAGGCAGAGGATCTCCTTTTTTGAGGAGACAATGGCTACGGTCACTGACCAGTATGGTCACTGCTGGGAAGGAAAGCAATGGCAAACTACCTTCTTTACACATGCCAAGAAAATCATGTTGTGTTCACTTATATGCAGATGATACAGTCTTGATTGCAGACAATGAACAGGACCTGCAACATTTAGTAGATGCGGTTGTTACACACAGTGAACAACAAGGGTTAGAATTAAATTGTAAAAAGACACAGATTATGGTCGTCACTAAGAAGAACGAAATACCACAGTGTAATATACAAGTAAATGGGAATATTCTTCAACAAGTGAATAGGTACAATTACCTCGGAACAGTAATAACATCTGATGGGAGATGCCTTGAAGAGATTAGAACAAGAATCGCCATGGCAAAAGTAGCCTTTAGCAAGATGAAAAACATACTGACCAATAAAAAGATGTCAATTGAAACGAGAAAAAGAGTGTTGAGATGCTACATAGAACCTGTACTTTTATATGGATGTGAAGCTTGGACAATGAGCAGCCAGGCTGAAAAACATCTGATGGCTGTAGAAATGTGGTTTCTGAGGAAAATGCAAAGAATACCATGGACAGCCAGAAAGACCAATGAACAAGTCCTTCAAGAAACAAATGAAGATCGTAAACTGATCAGAGACATTAGACGTAGACAGTCACAATTTTTTGGGCATGTTATGAGAAGAAATGATTTGGAGAACTTGGTGACAACTGGTAAGATCGAGGGGAACAGACCAAGGGGAAGACCTAGAAACAAGTATCTGGATGGCTTGGCCTTGTGGCATGGTCGAGACAAAAACACGGAACTGATCCACGACTCTGTTGATCGAGTGAGATAGCAGAACATGACCGCCCACGCTTACCGGCATGGCACATGATGGATGGATGGTATGATTCTGATGTTGCTAGACTTCACTAGGAAAGTTATTTCTTAGCAACTATCTAAGTCTTTTAGGGGACTGACTTTCTGTCGGCAAGTGGTAGGCTAGTTCAGTGAGCCCATCAGTTTCTCTTGTTGCTGATCTGTGAACTATTCATTCTTCAGTTCTGTGTACAATATCATATTGCTAAAAGGGTTATTCTTTACAAGTAGATACTTTTTGGTGAGACAGACTTTTGACTTTCATTTATCATGTTAGATGTCTGTTACTCTATGTCAGTCGTTGTAGGTAATCATGTTACTACAACTTGTTTGCATTTCATACTATGTATGTAGGAATACTTTCACATGCCTAATGTTTAAGCATATGTGGGATGTATGTATTTGTAACTTCATATGAATATACGATGCTAGGACTAGGCTTCGTAATATTCTTTTTATGTGTATACGTCTCATTTTGTATGCATCCAAACTAACTTTGCATAATGCTATTATGTTAAAGTATTATAATATGTATCGTTTAATTAATATATTTTATGGGTATTTCATGTTTGGTATATTGATTTGCCACATGCAAACTTACCAATATGAAGTGTTATGATATTGTGCTCGCATTGGCACCTCGCCTATTGGTCACATTTGTAGCAGAGGTGTAATGGTACAGACATTATCCACAATTGGTATAGAGTATATGGTGTGTAGCCTTTTCAGTGTATTGTGGATGAGCGTCCACGGTAATGCATGGAAACCTGGCACAGATACTGGTCACGGCTTGTAAGCCCGGATGACCCGGTACTATTATAATACCATTACCGAACATGTGAGCTGCTAAACCAACTTTGGACGGAGCGGCTGTACAACTCAGAGTGTCGGTATTAGCGACATGGACATGGGACGGCAGAAATGTAATAATTAGAGGCGTGTGAGACAATTGATAAGCCCGTCCCAGACTAAGACCGTAGGACAGAGATATGAAGGGAGAAGGAGGATGGTGAACGCAGTAGAGCTGGAAGATAAACTTGGCCAGACTGGTCATTGTATATGTGTGTGCTAGGATATGTTTTACTTAGGATTGCACTGATGTAGAACTAGATATAACACATTCTTGACTTTCTTTAAGCTCTCACAAAGAGCGTCTATGTTTATTAGATCTCAAGAACTGGAGACGACTAGGTAGTGCCAGGACTGACAGGCGTCAGAATACCAGCAAGCTGTTTTGTTTCTACTGGAGAGTGGGGATCTGGACCACAGATCCTGATAGTTCAAGTAACATTGAAGTTATGTAATGTTTGTCATCACTATCAATATGTTATATGATTTCATTATCATCATCATCTTGAAAAACATCAGATGCCTAATAATAATGATAGCCAATAAATGTTGTAGTTTGTTGTAACTCATAGTTCTGTCATTATATTTTTAATTCCAACTGTGCATACGTGTTGTGTGTGTACATTGGTGGGGGTTCACTTAAACACCAAGGAAGGGAGCAATCAGGGAGAAAAACCTGTACTGGGATAGTTGTCAATTACACTTCAATTTAGACTTAAAAATCTATCCTAGCTAACCTTCTCTTTCCTATTCCTTGGCGAATATTCAGCACAGTTCATTTCAATTTTGTAACGAGCCATTTGGAGCTGTATGTTGGATATTCAGGGCTTAATCTGTAGTTCAGCCATATAGATTTTGTCCCTTGTCAATATCTGACTATTTGGGGTTGCACACCAGTGAATAATACTTTCATCTAGGCGGTGGGCACCCCGACTTCTGACAGCTGGGTCTGACTGTTATGCTGATAGAAGTGTCTAGGAATGGTAGTTTGTAGTCCCTATTGAAGCCTGGAAATTCAGGGCCTTCATTGGTCGGCCTGTCATTGGCTATTTCTTTGAGACTATCAGTGTCTCTTGTTACTGATATAGTATTTCTCAGTTTACTGTCTATAGCAAATTGCTATAAGTTTGTTCTTCTTACTATACACATAAGAAATATTCTCCTTGCATATTTTTTTAATGTTTATATGTCTCATTTTCGATGTATATAATTTGTTATGATATTATTAGGAATATCATTATATGCCTAATCTGAATTGTTAATATGCATATTTTGATGTTGACATGCATAGTGTTTATTTGATGTTTGAGATGCAAATTGTATATGGTAACTCACCAGGAGGAATTTGATGTTATGCTATTTTGATGCTATACACCATATACTTACAATATACATTTACAATATTCACCATGATTAAGTCAGAATAAAGGACATATAACATACCTGTTTTTCTCATTATAATGTAGTCAGGAATCCCTCCATCATGTGACTCTATTATGTGGGTATATGAAAAGTGATTAAAAAGTTATCAGTGTAGAAACCATAGTGTGGAAAATCTACTGTCTATTTTAACATTTCCAGTAGGGTACAACATAGTAAAGGATCATGATGTAAACAGTTCAGTTTAGTTTAGTCGATGGATCAACATCACGGCACACCGGTGCAACCCATAACAACCCATAAATGCTCCGTTCTCCTCCTAACCCAAATCTGAGTCTGGGGAAACTCAACTCAGTGCACGAACTCCGTAGCACCGGCGAGGGTCCTGAAAATACTTTGGTAGATTTTTAACTCAAAATTTTGCCCGGGCAGCGCCGTTAGGCTACTCTTTTTCAATTTCCAACTGCCAAGGAATTTTTTTACGTGCGCAACAATACACACGGGCGTCCGATCTCACTACCCAGAGACCAGGGGAAATTTTATTACTCATTTACTCATTACTCATTGTTCATTTATTACTCACAGATCATGATGTAAATAATAGGATATCAGTTATCAGTTATCAGTTGGGATATCTTCATTGCACTCCGGACAGGTCCATAGGTGCTCAGATCCTCTTCCCCCCCCCCCCTCCCCAGCATATGCATCAGTGTCTGGTGGCTAAAAGTGCCAGTTCTGTGTTGGTTGACAAGGCACCTCGTTTTCCTGATGTACCTCTCACGTCTGGCAGTGCGAATTCTTACTACCAAGTCTTTCATCCTGGACAGCGATGTGGATTCACTGACGTCAAAGTCCTCTGTTCTCGACATATCTTTAAGGACATTAATAACATTGGCACGATCCATGGGCTGGTCATCTATAGGGGGTGGAGAGCCAGCCAGTTTATCAGCTTGTTCATTTCCCTCGACTCCCGCATGTCCCAGGACGAAGATGAAGTTGACTTACGGACAACAGATTTCCACAGCGACTCGGTCCACTGTCTACGTACAGATCCAGCTTCGACCTTCCGAATCATGCTCATTGAATCACTTAGTACACACACGTTGGTATAATGCTGTGATTCCAGCCATATGAAAGCCTGTGTAACTGCCATCACCTCCATCGTCATGCTGCTCGTGGTCATAGAGTGGGCACCACTGGATTCTTGAACGGTTCTTGAAGTGCACTTAAAAGCTGGAGGCACCAGCACCCATTCCTTGACGGGGTTGATACTGGTAAGACTGCAGACCTATCTGACGACATCTTCCGCCCGACCCATCCATGATTTGCCCCTCTTTAGCCTGTCACCCTTTTCTCTGAATATAGCGTCATGCAGAGGGTGCTGCTCATCAGCACTTATTTTTAAGTATACACAAGCTCTCCAGATCTTGATCCTGTGTTTCATTGTCGGGAAGTCAAGGAGGTATCTCATTGCTACACAGCTGGTGTCTCTCGTGCAGCCCAAAATGATGTGCATGGCTTCGTTTTGTACCTTTTCAAGTCTTCCAATCTGTGTAGGACTGACAGTGAGGATGGCCAGGGCATACTTGATGGGTGAAAGCACAAGTCCTTGGAACAGAAGTATTAGCAGTCTTTGCTCAATATTGGCAGTCGCCCTGACTCTCATTGCTGACAAAACTTTTCGAGCTTTCGTTATGACATAATCGACATGACCTCTGAAAGACAGGCTACGATCAAGCCTCACACCAAGATATGTCATTGACTGGGTTCTGCTCAAAATGCTCCCATCCATTCTTACTGCCGGCAATTCTGTGTTCACAGTATGGTTGTTTAGGGAGAACCATGTAATCGATGCCTTTGCAGGGTTGACATGGGGACGGGCATCAGCACACCATGAGGAAATTCAATCTAGTCTGCTCTGCATATCACTGGCAACCGCCTGTCTATCTCGACCCTGTCGATACCTCCCGTCCAAATGTTGTTCAGTGATGGGCACCGTATACGCATTGAATAGTACTGGTGACAGTGGTGAACCCTGCGGCAATCCTGGACATATCGTTATCGGCTCAGAAGACCAACTCCCGCATCTTAGCACCATCTTCCTTTAGAGCAGAACTGCAGCTATCCATCGTACATGGTGAGGATGCACTTTCAGTCTGAGGAGGGTTTGCATCAAGTGCTCGAAGGATACTCTATTGTATGCGTCCTCTAAGTCTATGGCATATGTCTCTTCTCTGACCTGAAATTCTTCGTAAACATCTTGAGCAAAGACTGCCGCATTCAGCCATGACTCTTTGCTACTTCTGATCCTATAATTGTGGGCGGGAAGCAGGATAACACCAAGAGAATTCAAGAATTAGATGTCAATGTAGAATGTCAAGGTACAGGTTCTCTGTACAGACGGTCAAGGAACAGGTTTTCGGTACAGACTGTCAAGGTACAGGTTCTCAGTACAGAGTGTCAAGGTACAGGTTCTCAGTACAGACTGTAAAGGTACAGGTTCTCAGAATAGACTGTCAAGGTACAGGTTCTCAGTACAGACTGTCAAGGAACAGGTTCTCAGTACAGACTGTCAAGGAACAGGTTCTCAGTACAGACTGTCAAGGTACAGGTTCTCAGTACAGACTGTCAAGGTACAGGTTCTCAGTACAGACTGTCAAGGTACAGGTTCTCAGTACAGACTGTCAAGGTACAGGTTCTTAGCACAGACTGTCTAGGAATAGGTTATCGGAATAGTTTGTCAAAGTACAGATTCTTGGTACAGAATGTTAAGGAACAGGTTCTCAATACAGACTGTCAAGGTTCATGTTCTTAGTACAGACTGTCAAAAAACAGGTTGTCGGAATAGATTATCAAGGTACAGGTTTGCAGTACAGACTGTAAAGGTACAGACACTCAGAATAGATTGTGAAGGTACAGGTTCTCAGTACAGACTGTTAAGGAACAGGTTCTCAGTACAGACTGTCAAGGTACAGGTTTTCAGTACAGATGGTTTGGTACAGGTTCTCAGAATAGTTTGTCAAGGTACAGATTCTCGGTACAGAATGTCAAGGAGCAGGTTCTCAGTACAGACTGTAAAGTAACAGGTTCTCAATACAAACTGTCAAGGTACATGATCTCAGAATAGATTGCCAAGGTACAGGTTCTCGGTACAGAATGTCAAGGTACATGTTTATGGTATAGACTGTCAAGGAACAGACTCTCAGTATAGACCATCAAGGAACAGACTCTCAGTATAAATTGTCAGGGAACAGACTTAGTATACATTACCAAGGAAGAGATTTCCAGTGTAGATTGCCAAGAAACAGATCCTCAGTACAAACTGTCAATGAAAAGGTTCTATGTGTAGATTGTCAAGAAATAGGTTCTCCATAAATCAATCAATCATCAATCAGGTGCCGTCTCCACAATGAAGGTTGGCTTCAATGGATCTCCAACACTGTTTGTCTCTCGCCTTGACTGTACATTCTGTCAGCTGATGTTCATCCATCTCTTGATGTTATCTTCCGACTTGTATCATTGTCTACCTCTTGCTCGCTTGCCCTCAACCTTGCCTTCCAGTATCGTTTTTATAAGAGTATCATGTCTTTTAACGTGGCCGAAATATTTCACTTGCCTCCTCTTTATTTCTTTTATCAACTCTCTCTTCATTCCCAGTTTTTCTAGAACCTCTGCATTTGATTGTTTTTGTTTCCATGAAATACGACATATTCGTCTGTATATCCACATCTCCAGGGCTTCTATGTGACTTTCTGGTTGCTTGTTCAATGTCCAAGCTTTCGCACCATGTAGTTTTGTTTTGCATAACCTTTACAGGACATTGCTATCAACATCAGCATCTTTCAGCTGATTGTTGATTTCTTGGCAAGATTACGCTCAGTAGTTTGCCATTGCTTTCTGAGCGACCGGCTCCATACTCTCATAAGTTACTGGCGCGACTTGAAACGCTTCCAATTCTCGTGCGCTCACGTCAACCACTAGAGTATTTGGGGTTACGGAGAAAGCTGCTAACCCCTCGGCCAGGGAGACCGGCCACCATGTAGTAGCGTTGAATATATGTAGCACTTGACAATTCTCATTTTTAATGCGTTATTAATCTCTCTAGATGTTAATACTGATTTCATGCTGTTGAAAACATTTTTGGCCATTCCTATTCTCTTTTTGATTTTAATTTCACTTCTGCCATCATCTTTTATTATATGTCCAAGATAGGAGAAACTTGTTACTTGTTCTAGTATCTGCCCATTTACTGTGATGTTCATTGATGACCTTTCCTTTTCATTGCTAATTATCATAGTTTTTGTTTTTTGGATGTTAATATCTAAGCCACATTTTGCACTGTGCCTGTTTAATTGTTCCACTAGGTCTTGCAACTCTTGCTCACTTTCTCCTAGTAACACGGTATCGTCAGCATACCTAAGATTGTTTATGATTGTTCCATTGATGTTAAGTCCAGGCATTTCAACTTGTTTAAAAATTCTTTCTGTGTATATGTTGAAGATGCTTGGAGACAGTATACATCCCTGCCGTACTCCTCTTTTTATCTTTGTAGGCGATGAATAGTTATTTCCGCATCTAATAGACGCCACTTGTTCCCAGTACGAGTTACTAATAAGTTTGATGCCCTTCCGTCTACTCCTATATCTTGAAGGCATGTAATAAGTCATTTATGTTGTACTCTATCAAAAGCTTTCTTGTAGTTTATAAAACAAACATATATACTTTTTTGAACTTCTATATATTTTTCAATTAACACCCTCAAACAGATAATTGCTTCTCTGGTGCCGCTGTTTTTGTGGAACTCAAATTGTTCTTCAGCTACTTTCTCATCTATTTTATGTTGAATTCTTTCTTGTATGACCTTGAATAGTATCTTAGTTATGTGGCTCATTAAGTTCTGTCATTCTCACAATCAAAAGTTCTTGGCATTTTCGGTAGTGTGATGAAAATGGATGTTTTCAAATCCTTGGGGATGTACCCAGTATTATATATATATCATTACATAATTCTGCGATAGTTGCAATGCCAAAGCTGGATAAGGATTTTATCATCTCTGTTGTTATCTTGTCAGGACCTGCAGCCTTTCCTTCTTTCATCTTTTTAATAAGCCTTTTCTACTTCAGCCTTTAATATTTTTGGTCCATCTTGAGTATTATACAATGTTGGTCTATTGACCCTGTTGTCTTGTTGTCCCAGAATAAAACTTCTGTGCACTCTGTCCATCTTATTATGTCAATGTTATTAATTATAATTTCTCAATTGTTTTCCTCTGATACAACCATTTGCTGTTATATTATTTTTCTTCTTTGTAAATCATTTATATGTTCATGTAATTCTTACGAGTTGTGTTTTATTTCCAGATCCTCTATTTCTTTGCATTGTTTCTGCAATAGGTTCTTCATACAGTTTGTTAAAGAATAAATTGTTAGCATCCAGCTAAGATATAATGCAGGGAGAAACAAACGATTATGTATAACAGACATACACTAAGAAAACAACATTTCATTGTCGCAACATGTTTTGCTCAAACTTACTGTACAGTAAATTAGAACTAACCTGAATACAAACTGTCTTTATGTAATTTAGCTTTTATTTAGGAAGGCTGTGCAAGCGATCCAATGCCATTTGTCTAGGAGATAATAGAATATCCTCAAGTTCTTTACTTTGTCTAAACTGACTAGAACTCAATCATTACCCCATACATCTCCAATTCTTCCTAGCTGCAGTAGAGGCAGTAGCTAGCACACATGCCTGCTCCCTTACCTAAGGTCATGTGTTCAAATCCTCCTTAAGGCGATGCTAACCGTAAAAAATTTAATTCCATAATACTTAATTTCTATGTTCTTTTATGGTATAGGGTTTGATATTAAAGACTGCTGATCGATAAAATATTGTCAAATTGACTTTGCACTTAACGGTTGCTATGGAAACCAAGATAAACATCGGCCATATTGAATTTCTTAATATACCCATAAGACATTTATTTTTTAATGTACAGGCTAAATTCTTTGTTTTATGTGTAAGTAAATAAACCCTTTACAAGTTTAGTAGAAAATTTTAATGATATCTCTTTGCAGTTTTTTTTTCAAAATGTGAAAATGGTAATGACATTTTTCATGACATTATTTGTTTTTTTTTAAGTGTAATTTTCAAGATTAATCTACTCACAATGTAAGTGATATAATAAAGAATATCTCTGCAAAGTTTTATAGAAATCTAATGAATAGTTTTTAAAACATTGTACTTATGTATAAAAAACTGGCGAAATGAGAAAACGGGGAAAAACTAATTATTTTTTTGTTTTTTATTACTAATGCACTCTTTTACAGAGAAAAAAAGTGTAAAACTGTACCTTGAGTGTTAAAATTGTCCTGCTGAATATGCAGGACCTCCCTCCAGAGCATGCAGCTCACCTTGTCTCTTCAGTTTGGCCGCTCGTACAGTGTCGCGTCTTTTAGTTTGTTTGTCCTTCTTGTACTTCAGACTATTTCTTACTTACTTCTGCATCCTAAATGTTCCTAGTCTCTGCATATGCAGGCCTGTAGAAAGTCCATAAAACTGGGCAGTGTCTTGGGCAGCAGCAGCTCCAAAGTTGAACTCTCTTGCTGCAGTTACAACTGCAAACTGAACGCGCTTGCGAGAGGCAAAGTTGTCTTTAGTGCATCGAGCCCATATCAAGCTGTGTAAACACTCATTTGAATTCTGAGTTTGTCCTGACACACATCTACTAAGTAGTTTAGTGTCAGGCAGCCTTTCATAAATTGGCAACAGATATTTCTCAAGCTTGTCACGGTTGAGCCAAGTGTGTAACGTCTTGTCATGAGGACCTGGGACCTGATGCTTAGCCAGGACGGATTGAAAAAAACACCAAGATTGCTCTCCACTTGGGCACATTTCATGACGTGGACTTTTGTCTGTTGAAAAACAGTGATGCAGTGAAGCCATAACACTTTTCCTCGTGGACTCTACACTTGTGTTGTTTCGTATGGCTCTATTGTAATAAATTGTCAGCCTACGGATGCCATTTTGTGTAAGCTGACCTTTACCGCGTCCTCCTAGGGTCACACCTTGCTTTCGGCAGTCAGCAACAACATTGCGCAGTGCTGTTCCAAGGCGTTTACTGACATGGTTGATACACTCCTCTTTGTCTATCTGAATGTCATCCCCATATGGTTTGATCTTGGTAAGTTCCGCAAATGTTTTGGTGTCACCATCAGAAAGTATTGACGTGTAGCAAAGTTTATGACGGGCCACAGACCGTCGCCACAGCACCCTTGCAGCCTCCACCTCCATCATTCCAGCAGATCCTGTGAAATTGTTGTCACAGTTTAGAAGATGTTCTGCCTTCCATGCTGCAAATTCATCTGGTTTGTCCCTGGAAAGTGTCTTACCAGTGGTTTCACACACCTGGCAATATGTGGACATAACATGGGCATCTATGCAAAGTCCTGTAAGAACATCCACTGCACAGCCAACTCCAATGTGGGATGTGTGGCCTCTAGTCAGCCAAGTGCCATCAAAGCTGACACTAATATCTAGCACATCTTTGTCATGTAGAGTTATGCCTGACTGTTGTGCATGAGCCTGTCGAACATACTTTACGGTTTGAGAAAAAACAGTGTCCTCCAGATCTTCTATCTTTGAATATAGTTTATTCGCTTTGCTGTGAAATGTTTTGTGATGAAGACCTTGCAGGTTCATGTTTTCACAAAAATTGTTGAATGTCGTTGCACCCATCCCACAGACTAATGCTGAATATACTGACTGGCTGTTGACAGCAAAAGATCTATCCCCATCATTACTTCTTGCAGATAAGAAGTAATCTTCCACACACCACTTCTTCACAACAAGAGCAGTAAACCTCTGCATACACAGCTAATCCCTTGGCTTTCTTGCTGTCAGTTTTCAAAATAAGACTATCATTTTTACAAACTGGACAACATAACAATTTGATTATTGCCTCAATTTCTGAACAATCAACTATTGCTCTGTGTTCCCGTTTTTGATATCCATTGTCGTCACCAGAATCATACTTGCTGCTAGTGGATGTTGTGTATTTATACATATCTCTTTTAAATTGGTTTCGGGTAATAAAAGAATCACTTCCACAACTTTGAGAAGAACACGATAGCACTGATTCATTCAGATTCACTGTCAAAACACTTGGATTTGGAAGAAGTGGCATGTGCACTTTAGCTGGGTCGCTTTCAGTAGTTTCAGAATTGTCTGTATCGTTTACGACATTCTGATGGGCTTTTCGCTGCTTACGAGCATTTGCGAGGTGTAGTCTGAGAGATTTCTTACGTTGAGTAGATGACTGGATGTTAAATTTCTTAGAACGAGGCATATTTCAATGCGTGTCAGTCTGTCGTCAACAATGAACGTTCAGCACGTCGCGAGGTGTAAACAACACAAAGCCGCCATTTTGGAAACCCACGTGATCAATTTCAGCCATCGGCGAACGCGGATTGCTTACGATGTTCCATATGTGGAAGTTTCCGGAAGATGATAGGCACGAATAAACCCGATGTACACAGAAAACTTTCCGATTAGACGAACTCGTAGTTTTACGAACAGTTACGGAAGATCACGACGTTTCCAGGGATACCTTACACGTGCGTGTCGTGTTTTCCTGAGATATCGTTGCTAGGATTTGAAAACCGTCAATTTCGCAACAATTTTCAATAATTAGACAATTTGACACAGAGGGTGGGTTCAGTAAATTATGAATATTGCATTAAAATAAAAGTTGTTAAACAAAAACTAGTACAGAATCTGATAGAAGACACGATAAGGTGTCTAACAATGAACTATTCCAAAAATAGCCAAGTTGACCAAAAATCGATGTTTTTACTGCCGCACATCGCCTTAAGGATAAGGGGGGAAAAGGGGGGGGGGGGGGGGGGGGGGGTGTTTTCAGTTTAGCCTAAAATTGGTATCAGGAAATGTTCTGGGAAATCTATTAAGATCTTCTCTGACACACTAAATGTCCAGTCATTTCAAACTTATAATATACACCAAGATTCAGTCAGAATAGAGGACATGTAACATACCTGATTTTCTCATTGTAATGTAGTCAGGCATCCCTCCATCAGGTGACCCTATCATGTGGGTATATGAAAAGTGATAAAAATGATCAGTGTAGGAATCATAGTGTGGAAAATCTACTGTGTATTTTATCATTTCCAATAGGGGAAAACATATAGAGAAAACATATACAAGTTCTCAGTATAAACTATCAAGGTACAGGTTCTCAGAATAGATTGACAAGGTACAGGTTCTTAGTACAGACTGTCAATGAACAGGTTCTCAGTACAGACTCTGTATAGAAACAGGTTCTCAGTACAGACTCTGTATAGAAACAGGTTCTCAGTACAAACTGTCAAGGTGCAAGTTCTCAGTACAGAATGTCAAGGTACAAGTTCTCAGTACAGAATGTCAAGGTACCATGGTAAAGGTGCCAAGGTTCGTGGTATAGACTGTCAAGGAAAACACTCTCAGTATAGACCAACAAGGAACAGACTCTCAGTAAAGATTGTCAGGGAACAGACACAGTATAGATTGTCAGGGAACAAACACAGTATAGATTGTCAAGGAATACATTCTAAGAGTATATTGTCAAGGAACAGGCTCAGTGTAGATTGCCAAGGAAGAGATTTCCAGTGAAACACGAAACAGATTCTCAGTACAAACTGTCAATGAAAAGGTTCCATGTGTAGATTTGTCAAGAAATAGGTTCTCCGTGTAGTTTGTTCAAGAATAAGTTGTTCGCATCCAGCTAAGATATAATGCAGAGAAAAACAAAAGATTACACATAACAGACATACACTTAGAAAACAACATCTCATTGTCGCAACGTTTTGCTCAAACTTACTGTACAATAAGTAAGAACTAATCTAAATACAAACTGACCTTATGTAAATTAACTTTTATTTAGGAAGGCTGTTCATGCGATCCACTACCGTGTGTCCAGGGAAAAATAGAATATCCTCAAGTTCTTTACTATGTCAAAACTGACTGTCACAGAACGCCGCTTTACCATCCCATAATATTTTCCCGGTCTACAAATTTGAGGGGCCAATCAGAGAAATAACGATTTAATCACACTTCTCAATGGCTATCTAGCCTTGACGTAAGATTACTCACAATGACGGCAAGTAAACAAAATGGTCTGCTTGAGACGCAGCCTATTGTTAGACAAGCAGTCGGTGTTACCCCAGAGTTGTAAACCTCACAGTCTAATCGCTCAATGGACACGGTCTGGTTGCTACGTGAGAACATACTGGCTCAGGCGGAGACAATGGTCAGCCCAGGGCTGATTAGATGCCAGTCCAGCGATTCAAGGTGTTAAGTGACAAACTGATACTAAAACTCACAACATGGCTAGACGGATTAGCGCCTTCTCGCCAAGAACGAATCGGGCTACGGTCAACAGTGTGAACTGAAACTAAGTGCGTGAATGGAGATGGGGAGTGACACGAGATGCCACTCAGGGCCAGGAAAAACACATGGCAGACACCCACCATCAGATCAGCAAAATCTGAAATTACTTAATAGATAAAGAAAAGTATAAGTAGACTGGGCCTGAAAGTTTCCAAAGTAGACTGGGCCTGAAAGTTTCCAATAAGATACTTCAAATGTTTGAAACAGGTATGAATGAATTATGTCTAATCTTCAAATGTCTTAGCCTTGTACAGATAGAAGCTTATAGGAATATTAGTTCTAGCTTGTAGATTCAGGAGCCTTCATTTGTCGGCTTGTTGTCAGCTAGTTCGTTGAGACTATCAGTATTTCTTGTTACTGATCTATGAACTAATTTTCTTCAGTTTACTGTCTATAGCTTACTGATATAAGTTTGTTATTCTTACTTATTTCTTTAAAGGTTTATAAAGATCATGTGTGTTTTACTCTGGACATGCATTCGGCAGACTATTAATTGGTAGTGTCAGCTGTCTGTCAAGTCTATGGAAATTATTAGTTTCTCAGTTTGTTGTAGACAATTATATTACTACATTGTTTGCACCGTACTACTTATGTAGAAATATCTTCATATGCCTAATGTTTAAATATATGTTGGATATATTTATGTGTTATATGGTTACTTCAATGAGACCTGTTTATATGTCTCATTTTGTGTGTATACCATTGTCAAAGTCTTGCTTAGGGCAAGAATTATGGCTCGTATCTTGACAAGTGTGATACTAAATATGCTTATCAAATAACACGAGGCTAACAACCGATAATATAATTCGCGCTATTTATTCGTGCACTGCACACATCAGAAACAATACAAGCTTCGCGCAATCACAATTCACAATATCCAATAGATCATAAATGCAAGCAATCAATACATCAATATAATAATACATCAATGCACTCCACTTACAAGTCACACAGACAGGCGTTTCATGTTTCGTGGGGAACTGGTGTGTTGACATTCTGGCGGCGGCATTATGCACAGTGTATCTGTGCGGGCTGTTGTTTGTCGAGACTCCTGTCTTTTCCACTTTTCACATTGGGCAGTGAGGAGCGTTTTGTGTGATATTCACTGGCACAGGAACGGAGCATAATGGGGACGACCCGTTGCTGTGAAGTTGGAACTGCGACTAACTAACTAACTAACTAACTAACAGACAGGCGTTCCATCTCCAACGGTCATACAGGCTAGCTATCAAGACATGCATAAAACTCTCAAGCCGCATTCACACGTCAGTCCGTTACGGCCCCCAAGCCTAGTCTGGCTGGACTTTCAGCACACACCACAGTTGTGCTTGAGTCAGCCCGCGTGACCCCTCAATGTTCACGCTGTGTTCCAGCTGACCGCCGACTGCTTAGTATTGCTCAGCGTTGATTGCCTGGTGTTGTTGACGACGCTGCATTATAGCTGTAGTGCTTATCATAGATCAGCGTTGCATTGTCGGGCGTTGGTGCAGACAACGCGTTATAACTCTGGGTGAGACTCTGACATTCTCCCCCCCCCCCCCCCTCATTCTCATGAAAGGTTTTCCTTTCATGTACTCTATATAGCTATTCTTTATCTTGTCAGAATCGAACTTTGCACTTCATCTGACGTAACTCTTTGGTTTGTCTTAATATGTACAGGTGATTAGTAAACAATATGCATACAACTCCCATGCCTACCCATCAAGCCTACTGGTCAAGTACAATCAATTCCATGGTTTTTACCTCGCTGAGACACAGCCAGTCCGGTAGGTTACGGCTAACTTGCCCCTACCTCTCCACCAAAAAGAAAAATTACAAATAATCAGGTGAGTCTGTGAGTATCTACCTATAAGATAACTCCGACATTGGACATCTACCCTTATCTAATAGAATATCCAATGAAGGTCTTCAGTTTTGGTAAGTTTCCCCATATACACATGACGTCACATTGACGTGATACCTATTAGGCAAACATGGTAGTTTCAATACATATTTACACATCACCAACAATATTTAGTTATGTCCCTTGTTTATGGAACAAAAGTTAGGGACAGTAATTTTATCATGCTTTCAACAAAATAAATTACAAGTAACATTTTCTTTCTTAGCGTCATAATTTGATCCTCCTTGACAAAAGTGCACAAAAGGTCACTCTTGTGAAAAAGTAAATCAAGCTACAATGCTGAGATTACATCTAACAAAACTCGACATATACAATTTCGTATATGGAAATGTTTCATACCCAAATTTTCATACAATTGTCATAAATTTATAAACATTTTATTATGGTATGCTAACTTTCAAATTAATATGAACATCTAACGGAAGTGTAGAGCTGTGTTGTTGCACATTCAAGGTCTCTCGTTTTAGATGGACTTTAAATATACGGAGCACCCAGATCTTGTCATCAGCTGTTGGATAGCTTCTTCCGTCTTATCCTTGGATTAAGTTGTCAAGGTCATCATTCGTACTTGTTAAAACGTCGTGGACCATCTTTGTAGCTGTACTCAGGATTACTTGGCGCTGTTCAAGCTCAGTAAGTCTTTGGGTCCTGTAGTACTGTCCTGTGACACTTGTGGTGTCTATTTCCTATAATACTACATATTTACAATAGTAATGGCATTCTTTCACATTTCTCACAATTATACGACCCATTCATTCACATAATAATAATAATATGTACACAATATATTTACAATGGGAGATTAAATCTTCCCTATCACACTGTTCTTCACAGCGTAACTGACATAAAGTCACAATTGGCTGTGGTGTTGAGCACTATTTACGTTGCAGTTTATACACCATCTGCAATGTGCTCGGGTGTTACCTGACTATTGGGTGGGTCGTATGGACATCTCGATAGAAGATCGGCCAGAGAGTTATGTGAGCCTCGTATATGTCTGATTTCGAAGCTATAGTCCTGTAGAAGAAGGGACCATCTGGCCACTCTGTGGTTACTTGGGGTACCACTGGTGATGAATGTCAAAGGGCTATTGTCTGTTTCAATAATGAAGTGTTTACCTAAAAGAAATCTTGAAAGTTTACGTACCGAGAACACAAGAGTGAGGGCTTCAAGTTCCGGCATGCTGTAATTTCGTTCACTGGTGTTCAATTTCCGGGAGACGTAGTATACAGGGTACAATATTTGGTCGTGCTCTTGAAGCAGTACCCCTCCAATGG
The DNA here is from genome assembly GCA_963921405.1 of Cepaea hortensis. Taxonomy (NCBI): domain Eukaryota; kingdom Metazoa; phylum Mollusca; class Gastropoda; order Stylommatophora; family Helicidae; genus Cepaea; species Cepaea hortensis. The sequence goes on from OY992877.1 coordinate 183,571,661, forward strand.
CTACGGAGCTCGCATCGCATCTTAGCCTGAAAATAGTGCTAAGATCAGGTAATTTTAGGATAGGTTCACTGGAAAAATAAGATAGTACTTTCGCAAATGCAGGCCTTAAACATTCGCTATTTACAATCACATTTGGATGTTTGTTTGTTAGTAAATCAGTGAAACATTTGGTCAATTCAGCAAAATGAGGGATAAATTGTCTATAGTAATTCAAAAGACCTAACACACTTCGCAACTCTTTTTTGGTTGTCGGAAGCGACAATTTCAAAATTGTAGACATGATGTTATCGTCAGTTGATATGAAGCCATTTGAGATCTTATAGCCCAAAAATGTAATTTCTTGAAAGGCTATATCAACTTTGGATGGTTTTATTGTCAGTCCATGTTGTCTAATCCTGTCGAATGTCTGCTGTAGTGCTGTTATGTGGTCTGTCATGTTCTTTGTATGTATGCAAATGTCGTTCATGTACCAAATGATGTTGGAAATGCCTGTCAAAAGTCGTCTTGTCATTCTGACAAAGGTTGCTGGACCATTAACTAGCCCGAATGGCAACTTGCACCATTCGTATAGTCCCCAGGGTGTGGCAAATGCTGCCAGATATATACTGTCAGCATGTACAGGTATTTGCCAGTAACCTTTTGTCATGTCCAGTTTAGTAAAGTAACGTGAGTCAGTCAGTTCAGTTAGTATGTCTTCACAGTTGCTCATTGGTTCTAATTCCAACTGTGTAATGCTGTTGAGTTTCCTATAGTCAACACAGAGTCTTATTGTGTTGTCCTTTTTCTTCACAATGACAATGGGTGAACAAAATTGTGATTGTGAACGTTGGATGATATGGTTTGCTTCTAAGTCAATAATTTCTTGGTGTAATTTGTCTTTGTAGTGTATAGGAATGGAATATGGTCTGCATTTTATTGGGATGTCAGACGTCAAAATAATATGATGATGCACTAAGTCTGTCTGTCCTGGTTTGTTAGAAAAAATTGTACTGTAGTCTTGTAATACTTGTCTGCAACTGTCAGTCTGTGTCTGCGTCAGTTTGGGATTTACCTTTATGTCCTGTAGGTTGGTTGTCGTGTCCAGTACTGGTGTTGGTATCTCGTCAGTATCGTTGTCGTCTGTCTGGTCCACTATTGTTGTGCTTGCTGTAGTCTCTACTTGTTCGTCGTCCCTGTGGTAATATAGTTTAAGCATGTTAATATGAAAAATCTTGTGTTTGTCCCTAACTGCAATTTCATAATCTACTGTCGAAATTTGTCGTAACACTTTAAACGGTCCTTGCCAAGAGTCTGTGATAAGATGTCTGTCACTTGCAATAAGAGAAGAACATCCTGTCCTGGCGTCAGAGTAATGGTTCTATTTCCTCTGTTAGCGTATTGTCGGTAGATAGCACCAGATTTTTGTAGTGCTTCTTTTGCTAACGCACATGATTTCATGATTCTATCGCGCAATGATATTACATGTTCATACGATGAAATGGGTGTAAATATGGTTTTACTTTCAGTCAGCATAGACTGGTACAATGATAATGGGCCGCGTGGTTTGGCACCATACACTATTTCAAATGGTGAGAATCCAGTGCTGGAATGTGGCACTTCCCTATATGCAAATAAAATAGCAGGTAGATATGTGTCCCAGTCTTCGGGATGTTCTTGGGTTACTTTTGAGAGCATATGTTTAAGATCGCCGTTGATCTTTTCTATGATACCTGTGGAGTGTGGGTGGTACGGGCTGTTAAAGCATTGCTTCACCCCCAACATCTTAGTAAATGCTTGTGTAGCTGCGGCAATAAACTGGCTACCCCGATCTGAAAGGATTATCAGGGAATCCTACCCATGCAAAAATATGGAAGAATACTTCCATGATGTCTTTGGAAGTTATATTCTTCATCGGAATGGCTTCTGGCCATCGACTACATAAATCAATTATTGTAACAATATATTTGTTTCCTCTTGATGTTATGTGGTTAAGAGGACCAACTATATCGACCGAGATCTTTTCAAACGGTCTACTTGTGATTTGCAGTTCTGCTTGTGGGTGTTTCCCCTTTTTAACAAGCTTTTGGCAGATGTCACACGATCTACAATACAATTTGGTATCACTGCAAAATTTAGGCCAATAGAATTGAGTAAGCAACCTTGCTCGTGTTTTAGCATACGCCATATGCCCTGCAAAGGGTATGTCATGCGCTAGCTGTAATGCTTGGTTGCGGTTTTCTGAAGGTAGCACCGTTTGTTCTGTAGTGCTAGAACCTTTGGTATAGTACCGTGTCAGAATTCCGTTTTTCAGAGCAAAATACCATTTAGCGTTCTTTGCTGCTCGTGGCTTTTGGCCTATTAATTTAAAATACTTTTGCAACGATCGATCAGCTTTTTGAGCTGTTATAAATTTCTCCCTGGTTGTTTCAGGAGATGTTACAACTGTGCTTATTAGCTGTAAAGCCTCTGTCTGATCGATTCGATCTTGCATTTGAGCAGTAGATCTGGTTACTGCATTTGTAATATCAAGGTTATCATGTACATTACAACTTGGTGTTACATTCAAACAACTACATTCCTGTGATGACATTGCCAAATTGGCATACATACATTCATTTACAGGTGGTAATACATCATGAATGGTGTTTTGTGATGATGGTGAAATGGTATTATCAATGTTACAGGTGACAGTGGATATAATACTGTCATGTGGCATATCATTCACCTCCGGAAGGTTACCAATGATGACATCGCAACAAGGATTGGTCAATGCTGCGCATTTGACCTTTCCGGTGAGGAATGGTGTACTTATGTATGCCCATGCAAGCGGGTATCTCTCGATGTTACCCGAGAACGTTCTGCATGTAACATATTTACCACTATATTGTGATGGTAAGATATAGTCTCTCTTAATGCCAATGAGGGTACTGCCGCTATCCCGTAAAACGGTGGCAGCTCTACCGTTAATATACCCATGGTGGATATTTAATTTACCTTGGGAGTTGACTACTAAATTAGCTTCCTCATTCGTAACAGGAATGGAATGGCCACATGTCAAAATGCCATCCTCATGAAATTGATCACAGATAGTACATTTGTCGTGTTGAAACACATCAATAGAATGTGCTGCGTTTACAGTTTTATCTTCTACACTTTCATCTTCTGATGAAGAACTATCAATCATGGCTGCGTTCGCTTTTCTGGACATAGCTTTGGCTTTACATTCTTTCCGCCAGTGGCCAAACGCCTTACAAAGGAAGCATTTGGTGTTACGTCTGTATATCTTTCTTTCTTTGTCTTGCTTCGCTATGTAGTTTTGTAAGTACGACATGTAACCAGGATGTTGGTCGCACATATCAGTTTCGTTGTGTGACAAATGACAATATTTGCATTTGTTCAACTGTTCAGCAGGTTGCCTATAGGGCTTTTGTTTGTTGTAGGGCAATGATTTAGATCTATCATATGTAGTGGCTGCTACAAAGTCTGTGCTAGTCAGACCAGTAATGAAACATTGCTTATTGGCTGAAAAATAACCTGAGCCACGACTTTCCATCTGTTGTACACTTTCACACTGACATTCTAATAGAAATTTTGAAAATGGAGGTGGGAGAGATGTGATAATTTTATCTCTCAAAATAAGATCTGTCAATTTATCAAAATTACCATTCACTTTGGCTGCTGACAGCCACTTAGAAAAAACATTCTGTATTTCTGAGATGTAATCAGAGAACGTTTGTGTTGGTTTAGGAGACAATTTACCAAACTTTTCTCTGTAACCTGCTTCATCTAGCAGAAAATGAGACATAATTTTTGTCTTAATATAATGATAATCTTTCTTCAGGTCATTTGGAATAGACTCTATCACTTTCAGAGGTTCTCCAGAAAGACTTCTCATATATATTATACTCCATTCTGACTTTGGAATCTGGTAATGATCCATAATACATTCAAAATTGTGTGTGAAAGCTGCTATGCAATCACCTGTGGTGTAACTTTTAATCAGCCCTTGGTATTTCTTATATGGCTGATCTTTGTCAGATTTTCTATCTTCCTTTTCTTTGGAAGTTTCTGCTTTCAGCTGTTCAATTGTTCAATGTACTTCAAGCTCTTCTTTCTTGGTTTGGGCTAAAATTTCAGCTTTTCTTATTTCTGCATCTGTTTCTGCTTGCTTAAGTTTTAAAGCAGCGTCTGACTCCGCCTGTTTAAGTTTTAAAGAAGCTTCTGCCTGTTTCAAAGCAGTATCTGATTCTGCCTGCTTAAAAGATCTCTCGGCTGCTCACTCATCACAAACATTAACCTTATATTCTGCAAACTTTTTCTCACTCCAGGTCCTTAACTCTTCACCAGAAAGGTTCATCTTTAAACCCATTTCGATGTACTCGTTTAAACTAGACATGATGAACAATATGTATGATGAAATAGATAGACACAAAATGAATAATGTTGTTAGTAATTTAAGTTCAAAATATTACAGGACTTAATATTACAGCTTATGTTCAGGCCTGCTGAACGAAAATATAAGGAAAAGAAAAAATTTTATACTCAAGTACTCCTGAGGCAATGTGTCGGACAATGGCTGAACAGTACTGCCCGAAAGCACACTGGTTTTTAATTCAGGTCGACCAAAAAATTTCGGAGTTTACAAGGGACAGGTGTAGATGACACCAAACAACCTGTTATTTTTGGAGCAAGAGAAATTAGAACATGTGCAAGTGTGTGGTGTATGTAATGTCACTTAAGTTTTTGTAGGTTTGTATGTCGTCAAGTATTGTTGTTAGTCGTATCACCACACTCAACAACTCTCTTTTCACACTTTCCAAACATTCCGTTAACACTACTTCTACTCAATGACATTCAAGGACATGGCTGCCATTTTGTTTTTATCACTTCAATAACTCGGTTGAAATTTACTAAGTCCAAAAACGCACTTATAGTTTTGATAAATTAACTCGAAAGATGGTATTTATCTATTAAATTATAACCTACACGCTCGCATTTGTTCAAAACTCGAACTTTATACCCATAATTGATTCACACAAAAAAACTCGACAACAGTCGCCATGTTTACAATTATTTAACACTCTATTGTTTTTGTATTTCACGGTTCAAATCCAATGAGGACGTAGACCCCACGTTCGCACTTGTCAAAGTCTTGCTTAGGGCAAGAATTATGGCTCGTATCTTGACAAGTGTGATACTAAATATGCTTATCAAATAACACGAGGCTAACAACCGATAATATAATTTGCGCTATTTATTCGCGCACTGCACACATCAGAAACAATACAAGCTTCGTGCAATCACAATTCACAATATCCAATAGATCATAAATGCAAGCAATCAATACATCAATATAATAATACATCAATGCACTCCACTTACAAGTCACACAGACAGACGTTCCATCTCCAACGGTCATACAGGCTAGCTATCAAGACATGCATAAAACTCTCAAACCGCATTCACACGTCAGTCCGTTACGGCCCCCAAGCCTAGTCTGGCTGGACTTTCAGCACACACCACAGTTGTGCTTGAGTCAGCCCGTGTGACCCCTCAATGTTCACGCTGTGTTCCAGCTGACCGCCGACTGCTTAGTATCGCTCAGCGTTGATTGCCTGGCGTTGTTGACGACGCCGCATTATAGCTGTAGTGCTTATCATAGATCAGCGTTGCATTGTCGGGCGTTGGTGCAGACAACGCGTTATAACTCTGGGTGAGACTCTGACAACCATATTGTTACTAACTCATGCATTATGCTATTATGTTGAATATCATTACATTCCTATTTAGAATTTGCTTACTTTATGTATATTTGATGTTTGAGATGCAATTTGTTATATGGTACTCAATAGGAGGAATTGGGTGTTGTGCTATGGTGCTCTTATGCGCAGCGCAGTGGCATATTGTTTATTGATTGTGTGTGAAGCAGAGGCATAGTAGTGTGGACCTTACCCACAATTGGTACTGGGTGTAGGGTGCGGTTAGCCCTTTTAGTGTGTGGTGAACAAGCATTCATGGTAACTCATGAAGGCCTATCACAGAGACTGATCACGGCATGTAAGCCTAGAGATCAGGTACTATTATGATATCACTACCGACCCTTTGATCTGCTACACCAAATTTTGGATGGAGGGGCTGTAAAGAATCAGGTGTCTGAATTAGTGACATGAACTAAGGACAAATTCATTCCTCATGATGGGACGTTATAAGGGATGGCAGGGTTTGTAATTACACGCATGTGAGACGATAGAAAAGTCCTTCCCAGACTAGACAGTAGGAGAGGGAGATAGAGTGAGGAGAAGAGTGAATGCAGTAAAGCTGGAAGAGACACTCGGCCAGACTGGTCATTGTATATGGGGGTGATATAATGTATGTATTATTTAGGATAGTACTGACGTAGAACTAGATAATACCCATTCTTGATTATCTCTTCCAAGTCCTCTACAGGAGCCTAGGTTTTCCCATGCTGTGACAACCGAGAAACCTGGTGGTGTCAGGATGGACTGTTGTTCCGAACATCGACTGGCAGTGCTGATCTGAACATAGCTGATGTTTGCGTATCTCACTTGTAACCCCAGCCATAATCCAGACAGGATACAGGTAACTTTCGAGTTATGTATTAACTTTTCATCATATAACTTATGATTGTTGCAATTCATGAACCAATATGATTCCATCATCATCATCGTAATAACCATTCAACGACATTGATAGTAATTAAAGTTGTTTGTTTAAAGTCATAGTTATTTGTTATTTTCCAATTGTGCATACATGTTTGTGTGTGTACATTGGTGGGGGATTACTTTTACACCAGGGAGAGGAAACAGTAAGTGGAGAAAAACCTGCACTGGCTAGTAGTCCATTTGTAGGTGTAAACCTAGTCATCTAACCTTCACCATTCCACTCCTTGGTGGGATATCAAGACAGCTAATTTCATTGTTGTTTGCGAGCCACTCTCAGCTGTATCTTGAATATCCACAGGTGCAATCTGTAGTTCAGCCATTTAGATTTTGTCTCGAGTCGATTTCTGACAAATTCTGGTCTTGGTCAGAGATGGACAATTGTCACTTCTGACAAACCGGGTCTGCTTGCCAGTGATAATACATCAACTTGACAGTGGAGCACACCCAATTTTGACATTGACTAGACCTCATTCATTACTGTGACATATTCACCTATCCATCATTTTACAGCGCGTCAACGTTACACAGCAACCCAGAGATTATCAAAACAATTACAGCACCGTAGAACATCGAACTCACTAAGCGATACTAATGACAGACAGATGCCAGGATAAGAATAGAAAAGTTAGCGTCAACAGAATAGAATGTGACTGGTAGAGACACATCACGTGGATATAGCGTCCCCCAGCTCGGGCGCCGCTTTATAAAACCGCGCACTTCTATGACTTCAGAGCGAGCGAGCAGTCGCCAAAGCTATGTGTTGTCCTTTCAAACTTTTACAACGGGCAGTTTGATCTAGTCTGAGGTAAGCTTGTGATTCTCAGATCTAAGTGGTACCAAGATGTATAACGTAAAGGTATCCAGCATTGTGCGTCCAATGAATTGTATTTTTGATAAAATAAATCTCTGAAAAATGTGAAAAACTGCCGATCGCAACTTCAATATTGGCGCCACTTCCCCGGCGAAACCGACATCTTATATATTCTCAAAACTGCAAAACTCTGACTTTCTACACTACATCTAACAACTTCACTATGTGCATATGACTATAATCTATCACAGAATAATGTACGAGATGAAATTTCCAATGCACTCAAATGCTTTTCATCAAAAACTTCTAGAAAAACGTTTCTGCAGAGATAGTCAGCTGGTGCAAACGAAACACTACCTCGCTTTAAAAATGTACTTAATTCTGTCTATTTTGCAATCTAAAGAACTGAAACAGGAATTATACTCTTCCTTTTCTCTTTACGAATTGAAAACAAATAGTATTTGATAGAAATTAGTTTATTCATGTGTCAGATTTTATTTAGACGATTACATAAATGGACACACATAGTATTATTTGGCACTCACCGAAGAAGAAGAAGGAAATAGAGATTAGAAGACGCACTAGACAACATAAAATTTGAAAGCTATAATAGTTACCAACCGGGATCGAACCTGTCGCCTCCAAATGACGACGGCGCCTCGCTGCAGGAACAAGTGTACTTCGACGCAGATTTTATTTAGACAACGCATTACATCAACTGCATTGCTTAAAATAGGTTTACGTTCACAACCGCCATTTGTGATAGCCGACCTACTTAATCTGCTCAGACTAAAGGGTGAAAATTACCTTGGTCTATAGCCAACTGTGTTGCCAACAGAATGGACATGATATGCACTGGTAAAAGATGTAGGAGAAGTATAAGTAGACAGAGAGGAGGAGAGTATTAGGGAAAAATACTTTAAGTAATAATTTTTTTCTAATATATTGTGTCATGACCTTGTATAGATTACATTTTGTAACAAATACACATCAGAAATTCTGTATGTTGGACATGAACCACAATAAAAGCACACTAGATGAGTTAAACTCATATTAACTGATGTAGATGTGAGGACAATTAGTACAAGCTATGGAACCCCACACAACAGAAGTTAACTCAACACAATACACTTCACACCACACAACTCCACACCACAACAGCAGGAACAAGGAAATGATTTAGAATAGGAAGTAGTTGCCTTGGAAAGTACAGATAAACAATTATATACACAATGTAGAACAAATAGAGTAATGTGGATGTTTAAATGTATGCCATTGATACAAATGCATCTCATACTTGTGTTGATCTTGCCTGTCAGCTTGATTACCATGATTCAGGGAACATCACATTATCACTCTTATCTGTGTCTGACTGTACACTACTCACTGAACTACAGGTCCACTGAGGAAATGCATACAGCAGGTACCAGACAACAGAAGCTGCATCCAGTGTAATAATCTCTGACCCACCCCAAAGTAACACAACAATACTTCTTCTGATCTTATCATTTTTGTTTTGTTATGTTGTGTTCACACTATGAACATGCTGTAAAGGATTATACATACCTGTATGAATTTTAAACAGTGATGTCTTGGTGCCACACCTAACCAACAAGGAGGGAAGAGGAGTGAATGAGATGATCAACACCTGTGATGGCAGATGACTCCAGCCTTAAGCAGAGAATGAGAAGCCTTCAGTGAAGCTAAACTGGCCCAACCTGAAGTGGATCCATCAGACCATGGACCCAGGCTTATCCACATCTCATCACACCAGGTTTTCTTATCACTCACACAAACTTCACCCTCTCAGGAAATGATTTTCTTGATTTATGGTTATATGTAGAAGAACTTAACTATACAACATTGGGTAGTTAAAACATCTCACTATACAATGAATGTTATTATTTATTGACTGACTATATTTGGTCTTATGAAAGATTTTTCTATTTCATTCTGTACATGTCAACAGCTGATGAAAAAAGAAGAAAATGTCAAATAGGCCAAAAGACACTGGCACAGTCAATAAATTTGTTTAAATGTGAAGATCTCTTCCATTTAATTTGTCAGTCCAAACTATCTGTGGGAAAATCTCTATCTTGTTGTGTAGAACATGTCTCAATGCTCACTTGTGTTTGTTTAATGTTTAATTAACAAATACACATTCACATAAGATAAATTCTTAATTAAAGAGGGAGAACAGGAGACTCTTCATCTTTAACTGTTCCATATCCATGTTATATTGCACCTGATTCTTATTTGAGAAAGTCTTTTCAGACAATTTCTTGAGATGGAAGAAGGAGGTTCGTGAGCTATACCATTAAATACCAGGTGGAAGGACAGGGGACAAACCTAGTGATGACTTTTCTATTAAAAGAGGACCACACACCCTTAGACAAATAACCAAATCCGAGTCTGTAAATCTTTCAAGGGTCGTATTCTTGATCTATTTACATATAAGAAGAGGATGGGGCCCAGCTACCTTTAACAGAGATGGGTCATGCACTTTAGTGATTGCCAGTCCCTTCAAAATATACGACAATTACCCCATACATCTCCAATTCTTCCTATGTGCAGCAAAGGCAGTAGCTAGCACACATGCCTGCTGGCCCAAAGGTCATGTGTTCAAATCCTCTTCACGAGGGGAAGGGGGGGGGGGGGGGGGGGGGGGGGTTCAGTTCAGGCTAAAATTGGTATCAGGAAATGTTCTGGGAAGTTCAGGACATGTTCTGGGAAGTCTATTAAGATCTTCTGTGACACACTAAATGTCCAAAGTCATTTCAGACTTATAATATACACCAAGATTAAGTCAGAATAAAGGACATGTAACATACCTGTTTTTCTCATTTTAATGTAGTCAGCCATCCTTCCATCAGGTGACTCTATCATATGGGTATATGAAGAGTGGTAAAAATTATCAGTGTAGAAATCATAGTGTGGAAAATCTACTGTGTATTTTAACATTTCCAATAGGGAAAAACATATAGTAAAGGCTCATGATGTAAACAATAGGATAATACCAAGAGAATTCAAGAATTAGATGTCCATGTAGAATTTCAAGGTACAGGTTCTCAGTACAGACTGTCAAGGAACAGGTTCTCGGAATAGTTTGTCAAGGTACAGATTCTCGGTACAGAATGTCAAGGTACAGGTTCTCAGTCATGGCTCCATAGCCCTGGTATTGAGTGAGTGCGTGGCTTGACACTGTGAGCTGTGAGATTCGTGTGGAATGCTTTTACATCTGTCAGCTCTTGTTTGCACAGTGCATTGCATGTTCGGAACAATGGCTGGTAGTCGCTGAATTTATTGGTTTGCCTTTTTGCTTCATGAATGCATTTTTCAGGAGACTCCTGGGAGTCGGCGCTGGAGCTATGGAGTTCGTGGTTTGTGTGGACTTTCGGCGGGTCGCCCTGCGGAAAGAGACAGAGTATTGTGGGATAAAACCCGGGTCAATTAAGTCTTTCTGGTGACTGCCGATTCCATCGACAATGAACTGTATTTCTCGTGGAGGACTTTTGTGTAGGCATTCTGGCGGCGGCATTATGCACAGTGAACCTGTGCAGTCTATTGGCTTGCCGAGGCTCCTGTCTGTTCCTTTATTCACACAGGGCAGTGAGGAGCATTTTGTGTGATATTCACTGGCTCAGGAACGTAGGATAATGGGGACGACCCATTGCCGTGAAGTTAGAACGGCGATTAACTAACTAACTAACAGGTTCTCAGTACAGACTGTCAGGGTACAGGTTATCAGAATAGATGTCAAGGTACAGGTTCTCAGTACAGACTGTAAGGGTACAGGTTCTCAGGTTAGATGTCAAGGTAAAGGTTCTCGGTACAGAATGTCAAGGTAGAGGTTCATGGTATAGAGAGTCAAGGAACAGACTCTCAATATAGAATATCAGGGAACAGACTCAGTATAGATTGTCAAGGAACAGATTCAGCTTAGATTGTCAAGTAACAGACTTAGTATAGATTGCCAAGGAAGAGATTTCCAGTGTAGATTACCAAGAAACAGATTCTCAGTACAAATTGTCAAAGAAAAGGTTATACATGTAGATTGTCAAGAAATATGATCTCCATGTAGTTTGTTACAGAATAAAGTGTTAGCATCCAGATAAGATATAATGCAGCGAAAAACAAAAGATTATTCACAACAGACATAAACTAAGAAACCAACACCTCATTGTCGCAACATGTTTTGCTCAAACTTACTATACAATCAATAAGAACTAACCTGAAAACAAACTGTCTTTATGTAATTTAACTTTAATTTAGGAAGGCTGTGCATGAGATCCACTACCGTGTGTCCAGGGGAAAATAGAGTATCCTCAAGGTCTATACTTTGTCTAAGCTGACTAGAACTCAAGCATTACCCCAGACATCTCCAATTCTTCCTAGCCGCAGTAGAGGCAGTAGCTAGCACATATGCCTGATGGCCCAAAGGTCATGTGTTCAAATCCTGCATGGGGGGGGGGGGGGGGGGGGGTTCAGTTCAGGCTAAAATTGCTATCAGGAAATGTTCTGGGAAGTCTATTAAGATCTACTGTGACACACTAAATGTTCAAAGTCATATTTCAGACTTATAATATACACCAAGATTAAGTCAGAATAAAGGACATGAACATACCTGTTTTTCTCATTTTAATGTAGTCAGCAGTCCCTCCATCTGGTGACCCTATCATGTGGGTATATGAAGAGTGGTAAAAATGATCAGTGTAGAAATCATAGTGTGGAAAATCTACTGTGTATTTTAACATTTCCAATAGGCAAAAACATATAGTAAAGGATCATGATGTAAACAATAGGATAATACCAAGAGAATTCAAGAATTAGATGTCACTGTAGAATTTCAAGATATAGGTTTTCAGTACAGGCTGTCAAGGAATAGATTCTCGGAATAGTTTGTCAAGGTACAGATTCTCGGTACAGAATGTCAAGGAACAGGTTCTCAATACAGGCTGTCAAGATACACATTCTCAGTACAGACTTTACAGGTGCTCAGAATAAATTGTCAAGGTACAGGTTCTTGGTACAGAATGTCAAAGTACAGGTTCTCAGTCATGGTTCCATCGCCCTGCTATTGAGTGAGTGCGTGGCGCGACACTGTGAGCTGTGAGATTCGTGTGGAATGCTTTTACATCTGTCAGCTGTTGTTTGCACAGTGCACTGCATGTTCGGAACAATCACCGGTGGTCGCTGAATTTATTGGTTTGCCTTTTTGCTTCATGAATGAATTTTTCAGGAGACTCCTGGGAGTCAGCGCTGGAGCTACGGAGTTCGTTGTTTGTTTGGACTTTAGGCGGGTCGCCCTGCGGAAAGAGACAGAGTATTGTGGGATAAAACCCGGGTCAATTAAGTCTTTCTGGTGACTGCCGATTCCATCAATGATGAACTGTATTTCTCATGGAGGACTTTTGTGTTGGAATTCTGGCGTCAGCATTATGCACAGTGTACCTGTGCAGGTTGTTGGCTTGCCGAGGCTCCTGTCTGTTCCTTTATTCACACAGGGCAGTGAGGAGCATTTTGTGTGATATTCACTGGCACAGGAAAGGAGCATAATGGGGACGACTCGTTGCCGTGAAGTTAGAACGGCGACTAACTAACTAGCAGGTTCTCAGTACAGACTGTCAAGGTACGTGTTCTCGGAATAGATTTTCAAGGTACAGGTTCTCAGTACAGACTGAAAGGGTAGAGGTTCTCAGGTTAGATGTCAAGGTAAAAGTTTTTGGTACAGAATGTCAAGGTACAGGCTCTCAGAATAGTTTGTCAAGGTACAGATTCTCGGTACAGACCATCAAAGAACAGATTCTCAGTATAGATTGTCAGGGAACAGACTCAATATAGATCGTCAAGGAACAGACTTAGTATAGATTGCCAAGGAAGAGATTTCCAGTGTAGATTGCCAAAAGACAGATTCTCAGTACAAATTGTCAATGAAAAGTTTATATGTGTTGACTGTCAAGAAACATTATCTCCATGTAGTTTGTAACAGAATAAAGTGTTAGCATCCAGATAAGATATAATGCAGAGAAAAACAAAAGATTATTCACAACAGAGATACACTAAGAAACCAACATCTCATTGTTGCAACATGATTTGCTCACTCTTACTATACAATCAATAAGAACTAACCTGAATACAAACTGTCTTTATGTAATTTAACTTTAATTTAGGAAGGCTGTGCATGAGATCCACTATCGTGTGCAGGGGAAAATAGAGTATCCTCAAGGTCTTTACTTTGTCTAAACTGACTAGAACTGAAGCATTACCCCAGACATCTAAAATACTTCCTAGCTGCAGTAGAGGCAGTAGCTAGCACACATGCCTGATGGACCAAAGGTCATGTGCTCAAATCCTCCGTGAGGGGGAAAAAGGGAGGGCGGGGGTTCAGTTCAAACTAAAATTGGTATCAGGAAATGTTCTTGGAAGTCTGTTAAGATCTACCCTGACACACTAAATGTTCAAAGTCATTTCCGGCTTATAATATACACCAAGATTAAGTCAGAATAAAGGACATGTAACATACCTGTTTTTATCATTTTAATGTAGTCAGGCATCCCTCTATCAGATGACTCTATCATGTGGGTATATGAAAAGTGATAAAAATTATCAGTGTAGAAATCATAGTGAGGAAAATCTGATGTGTGTTTTAACATTTCCAATAAGAAAAAAACATATAGTAAAGGATCATGATGTAAACAATAGGATAATACCAAGAGAATTCAAGAATTAGATGTCAATGTAGAATATCAAGAAACAGGTTCTCAGTACAGATTGTCAAGGTACAGGTTCTCAGTATAGACTGTCAAGGAACAGGTTCTCAGTACAGACTGTTAATTAAGAAGTTCTCGGTACAGAATGTCAAGGAACAGGTTCTCAGTATAGACTCTCAAGTTACAGGTTCTCGGAATAGATTGTCTAGGTACAGGTTCTAGTACAAACTGTCTAAGAACAGGTTCGTGGTATAGGCTGTCAAGGAACAATGGACCATAAAGGAACAGACTCTCAGTATAGATTGCCAAGGAAGAGATTTCCAGTGTAGATTGCCAAGGAAGAGATTTCCAGTGTAGATTGCCAAGAAACAGATTCTCAGTACAAACTGTAAAGAAAAGGTTATATGTGTAGTTTGTCAAGAAACAGGTTCTCTGTGTAGTTTGTTAAAGAATAAATTGTTAGCATCCAGCTAAGACATAATGCAGAGAAAAACAAACGATTATGCACCACAGACATACACTAAGAAAACAACATCTCATTGTCCAACATGTTTTGCTCAAACTTACTATACAATCAATAAGAACTAACCTGAATACAAATTGTCTTTATGTAATTTAACTTTTATTTAGAAAGGCTGTGGATCAGATCCACAATAGTGTGTCCAGGACAAAATAGAATATCCTCAAGTTCTTTACTTTGTCAAAACTGACTAGAACTCAATCATTACCCCATACATCTCCAATTCTTTCTAGCTGTAGTAGAGGCAGTACCTAGGACACATGCCTGATGGCCCAAAGGTCATGTGTTCAAATCCTCCTTGAGGGGAAAAAAGCGGGGTGGGAGGGTGTTTCAGTTCAGTCTAAAATTGGTATCAGGAAATGTTCTGGGAAGTCTATTAAGATCTTCTGTGACACTCTAAATGTCCAAAGTCATTTCAGACTTATAATATTCACCAATATTAAGTCAGAATAAAGGACATGTAACATACCTGTTTTTCTCATTGTAATGTAATCAGCCATCCCTCCATCTGGTGACCCTATCATGGGGGTGTATGAAATGTGATAAACAATATCAGTGTAGAAATCATAGTGTGGAAAATCTGCTGTGTATTTTAACATTTCAAATCCATCTATCATGTGCCATGCCAGTAAGTGTGGGCGGTCATGTTTTGCCATCTCACTCGATCACCAGAATCGTGGATCAGCTCCGTGTTTCTGTCTCGACCATGCCACGAGGCCAAGCCATCCGGTGTTTGCTTCTAGGTCTTCCTCTTGGTCTGTTCCCTTCGATCTTGCCAGTTGTCACCAAGTTCTCCAATTCATTTCTTCTCATAACATGCCCAAAAAATGTTGGCTGTCTGCGTCTAATGTCTCTAATCAGTTTGTTTCTTGAAGGACCTGTTCATTGGTCTTTCTCGCTGTCCATGGTATTCTTTGCATTTTCCTCAGAAACCACATTTCTACAGCCATCAGATGTTTTTCAGCTTTTTCATGTAGAATGTCAAGGACCAGGTTCTCAGTACAGACTGTTAAGGAAGAGATTCTCGGTACAGATTGTCAAGGTACAGGTTCTCAGAATACATTGTCAAAGTACAAGTTCTCAGAATAGATTGTCAAGGTACACATTTTCAGTACAGACTGTCAAGTTACAGGTTCTCGGGATAGATTTTAAAGGTGCAGGTTCTCAGTATAGAATGTCAAAGTACAGGATCTCAGTACAGACAGTCAGGGTGCAGGTTCTCAGAATAGACTGTCAAGGTACATG
Organism: Cepaea hortensis; assembly: GCA_963921405.1. Lineage (NCBI taxonomy): Eukaryota > Metazoa > Mollusca > Gastropoda > Stylommatophora > Helicidae > Cepaea > Cepaea hortensis. The sequence continues at coordinate 183,587,609 of OY992877.1, forward strand.
TTATTAGAACAGAATGTCAAGGTACAGGTTCATGGTATAGACTGCCAAGGAGCAGACACTCAGTATAGACCATAAAGGAACAGACTCTCAATATAAATTGTCAAGGAACAGATTCAGTGTAGATTGTCAAGGAACAGACTTAGTATAGACTGCTAAGGAAGAGGTTTTCAATGTAGATTGCCAAGAAAAAGATTTACAGTACAAACTGTCAATGAAAAGGTTATATGTGTATATTTCCAACGGAAAGTAGTTTTTAGATGTGGCAGTTGGACTTCGGAACCAACAACAATATATCCTGGCCTACCACAGGGATCACCATTATCTCCGGTACTGTTCAACGCCTACACAGTGAGAATCACCAGTGAGCAGATCACTGGACCTGGCAGGACATTGTCATATGCCGATGATGTTTTAGTGTATCGTCAGGGTAAGGATAGAGAGGAGGTTGCTGTGGAGCTACAAACCGAACTCAATCGCATAAGTACTTGGTGTGATGAAGCTGGGGCAATGGTCAACCCAACAAAGGCAACAGTGACTTGGTTCTCGTTGAATAATCATATTGTCAACAATCCAACACCAACTGTAATGCTGTGTTCAGAGACGGTGGAAAGAACGCAGGCAATGAATTACCTGGGGATACGGTTTGATCGAAGCCTTGCTTATAATGTGCACATAGACCAGGTGATAACAAAGGCCAAGCGGGGTTTGGCAGCGATGCGGGTGATGGCGGCAGCAAACTGTGAGCAGCGCCATCTATGTCTTCTGTACGAGGGGCTGGTCATGTCTGTTTTGGAGTATGCAATGGCAATAATGACTGTCAGCCATAAGCAGATAGAAAGGATGGAAAGGATACAGAATGAAGCTATGCGCATTATTCTTGGATGTACAAGAGATACAGCATGCAGGGCGATGCGCTACTTTCTTGATTTTCCAACCATTGAAGAGAGAATGCAAGTTTGCAGGGCACGCGCCTACCTCTGAATTAACGCAAACACACAGCATCCACTGCATAGTGAAATTAGGAAGGTGAAGGGCAGCAGGTTAAAAAGAGGACGGTCGTGGATGGGTCAAGCCGAGGACATTCTTCAACAGGTGTGTTCACTTGAGGACTTAGAACCTGGCGAGGAGTGGGTGCAAGTGCCAACAGACTTCTGCACATCCTTTTCAGTTTGCATCCAACTAGATAGAAAATGCAGACAAGAAAATCCGGCTGCTGTTGAGGCTGAAGTACAAGCGTTGATTTTCGAGAATTCGCTAGACAGTGACGCGGTCATCTACACAGATGGGTCGGTCATCCGACATGTGAGAAGCTCATGGGCCTTTACAGCTCGGGCCGGAGGGAGAATTGTGAAGGAGGACTCTGGTGCTTTCACTGAAACCACAAGTAGCCTGACCATGGAAGTCATGGCAGTAAGTAAAGCAATAACATGGCTCGAGACACAGACATTCACTAGGGCTTGTTTCCTTAGCGACTCAATGAACATGATCAAGAGGATAGAGGAGGGGTCGATCCGAAGAGAATGGTTGCTGCCTCTGAAGCGGTCTCGGCTGGCAAAGATTAGTTTCATCTTCGTGCCAGGGCATGCGGGAGTACAAGGAAATGAGCGGGCTGACAAGCTCGCAGGTGAGGCTACTGTTGAGGGCGGACGCGCCATGGACCAGGCTGACATTCTGAATGCTCTACGAGAAGTGAGACTTTTGCAAGAACCAAGTGATGACTGTGAATCTACAACAATGGCCAGACTGCGAGAGCAGCAAATTAAAAGAGGGGTGGCCAAACAAGAACACTACGCAGGAAGCCAAAGAAGATTGATAAACCAACACAGAACTGGCGTCGTTAGCCGCTACACGCTGCGGGATTTGCTGAGGAGGGGATCCGAGCACTTATGGACTGAATGGTCCGATGTGCAACGAGGATGATCTGTCGACTAACTAACTAACTATTTATAATTTAAATATTGAGCACAACCCACTACTGGCAACGCCGATCGCATTCTGGTATGAACCTAAGGCCTATCCACATCAATATGGAAGCACTATACTCGAGTTTCGCCCTCGTTTGAGCTCGTCAGTAGTGCATATCCCTGACCGGATCCGGAAACAGTCCCGGATCACGCGTGTGAAGCGGGTGTGTAACCACGCGGCACACACTGGACACACCAAATTATCACAACAGAACATCACAACGCTACCCATCATAGGCTATGCTCAAGATTGCCCAATCGCCGCGACCGACGTCCGTCAATCGATGGGACCCGAACGATCAGGACTTCTCACTGGCAAGGAACACCAGGCCTCCTAAAAAAATGAGACGTGACAAGCGCAGAACGTTTCAGGGCAGGAAAAAAAGCTGGGAGCAGCCACCGTGGTGAAGTTTCGAGGTGGAGAAGGCTTGGGTGGATAAGCGTAGTGCTGTAAGGAGATGGCAAAATGCCAAGAAGAACAGAGCTGGTCATCCTAGTCCCTGCTTGCACTTAGAAAGAGAGATGCACACAAAAGTAAGCTATTTCAAAAAACTGGTCACGGTGGTTAAAAGCGAAAAATGGGCAGAGGTGTGTCAAAGAGTAAGCACAGACAAGTCACTGAAATTGTTCTGGCGACTACATAAAAGCATGAGTGGTGTAGTCAAGAATAAGAGCATTTCTGACTTCCAAGGTGCTGACCTCATCTGGCAGAGGACTGACGAGGACAAGGGCAAAGCTCTCTTTGAACGCTACCTTGAGCAGAGCAACCAGACAGACATGGGAGGTCGAAATCTGGCCAAGGAGGTCACCTCAGACAGATGCAAGGCCCAGAACACTTCGGATGAAGACACAGTGACAGTGAAAGAAATCAAGGCTGTGCTTCGACGATCAAAAAACAGTGCTCCAGGTCCTGATGGCATAAGATACGACGACATAAATAGGTGTACCGACAATGAGCTAGAGAAACTAGCAGACATGTACAACAACAGTATAGGAAGTGCTAGCATCAAGGAGGAATGGTTACACAGCTATCTGATTCCCTTGCCGAAGCCTGACAAAGACCACAAAAAAATTCAGGGATATCGAATTATAACCATGCAGAATACAATAGGCAAGCTGCTGGAGAAGGTAATTGCCAGGAAAATATCAAGCCAACTAGAGAGGCAAGGTGTTTTCCCACCTACCCTGGGTGGGTACCGTCCAAAAAGAGAAACCTGGACCAATGCAGCAGTCTTTGCCCATGATGTCTATGAAGGTTTCCACTCAGGCACTGAAACCGTTGCTGCAGCGATTGATCTTGAGGACGCATACAACAGAGTACCACTGGATTTTTTAATGTTTCAGCTTCTTGAACTAAACGTAAGTCCATTCCTCCTTAGTTGGATCGCTGCAGCCCTCTTCCAACGGAAAGTAGTTTTTAGATGTGGCAGTTGGACTTCGGAACCAACAACAATATATCCTGGCCTACCACAGGGATCACCATTATCTCCGGTACTGTTCAACGCCTACACAGTGAGAATCACCAGTGAGCAGATCACTGGACCTGGCAGGACATTGTCATATGCCGATGATGTTTTAGTGTATCGTCAGGGTAAGGATAGAGAGGAGGTTGCTGGGGAACTACAAACCGAACTCAATCGCATAAGTACTTGGTGTGATGAAGCTGGGGCAATGGTCAACCCAACAAAGGCAACAGTGACTTGGTTCTCGTTGAATAATCATATTGTCAACAATCCAACACCAACTGTAATGCTGTGTTCAGAGACGGTGGAAAGAACGCAGGCAATGAATTACCTGGGGATACGGTTTGATCGAAGCCTTGCTTATAATGTGCACATAGACCAGGTGATAACAAAGGCCAAGCGGGGTTTGGCAGCGATGCGGGTGATGGCGGCAGCAAACTGTGAGCAGCGCCATCTATGTCTTCTGTACGAGGGGCTGGTCATGTCTGTTTTGGAGTATGCAATGGCAATCTTGACTCTCAGCCATAAGCAGATAGAAAGGATGGAAAGGATACAGAATGAAGCTATGCGCATTATTCTTGGATGTACAAGAGATACAGCATGCAGGGCGATGCGCTACCTTCTTGATTTTCCAACCATTGAAGAGAGAATACAAGTTTGCAGGGCACGCGCCTACCTCAGAATTAACGCAAACACACAACATCCACTGCATAGTGAAATTAGGAAGGTGAAGGGCAGCAGGTTAAAAAGAGGACGGTCGTGGATGGGTCAAGCCGAAGACATTCTTCAACAGGTGTGTTCACTTGAGGACTTAGAACCTGGCGAGGAGTGGGTGCAAGTGCCAACAGACTTCTGCACATCCTTTTCAGTTTGCATCCAACTAGATAGAAAATGCAGACAAGAAAATCCGGCTGCTGTTGAGGCTGAAGTACAAGCGTTGATTTTCGAGAATTCGCTAGACGGTGACGCGGTCATCTACACAGATGGGTCGGTCGTCCGACATGTGAGAAGCTCATGGGCCTTTACAGCTCGGGCCGGAGGGAGAATTGTGAAGGAGGACTCTGGTGCTTTCACTGAAACCACAAGTAGCCTGACCATGGAAGTCATGGCAGTAAGTAAAGCAATAACATGGCTCGAGACACAGACATTCACCAGGGCTTGTTTCCTTAGCGACTCAATGAACATGATCAAGAGGATAGAGGAGGGGTCGATCCGAAGAGAATGGTTGCTGCCTCTGAAGCGGTCTCGGCTGGTAAAGATTAGTTTCATCTTCGTGCCAGGGCATGCGGGAGTACAAGGAAATGAGCGGGCTGACAAGCTCGCAGGTGAGGCTACTGTGGAGGGCGGACGTGCCATGGACCAGGCTGACATTCTGAATGCTCTACGTGATATGAGACTTTTGCGAGAACCAAGTGATGACTGTGAATCTACAACAATGGCCAGACTGCTAGAGCAGCAAATTAAAAGAGGGGTGGCCAAACAAGAACACTACGCAGGAAGCCAATGAAGATTGATAAACCAACACAGAACTGGCGTCGTTAGCCGCTACACGCTGCGGGATTTGCTGAGGAGGGGATCCGAGCACTTATGGACTGAATGGTTCGATGTGCAACGAGGATGATCTGTCGACTAACTAACTAACTAACTAACTAACCAGGCCTCCTAAATCCAGTGAGCAATAATTAATTAATTATGTGGTTGTTTCAGGATTTGAAATTTAAATATTGAGCACAACCCACTACTGGCAACGCCGATCGCATTCTGGTATGAACCTAAGGCCTATCCACATCAATATGGAAGCACTATACTCGAGTTTCGCCCTTGTTTGAGCTCGTCAGTAGTGCATATCCCTGACCGGATCCGGAAACAGTCCCGGATCACGCGTGTGAAGCGGGTGTGTAACCACGCGGCACACACTGGACACATCAAATTATCACAACAGAACATCACAAAGCTACCCATCGTAGGCTATGCTCAAGATTGCCCAATCGCCGCAACCGACGTCCGATTATAATTAATATATTTATAATGTCAAGAAAAAGGTTCTTCATGTTGTTTGTTAAAGAATAAAGTGTTAGCATCCAGATAAGATATAATGCAGAGAAAAACAAACGATTATGCACCACAGACATACACTAAGAAAAAAACATCTCATTGTCCAACAAGTTTTGCTCAAACTTACTATACAATCAATAAGAACTAACCTGAATACAAATTGTCTTTATGTAATTTAACTTTTATTTAGAAAGGCTGTGGATTAGATCCACAACAGTGTGTCCAGGGCAAAATAGAATATCCTCAAGTTCTTTACTTCGTCAAAACTGACTAGAACTCAATCATTACCCCATACATCTCCAATTCTTTCTAGCTGTAGTAGAGGCAGTACCTAGGACACATGCCTGATGGCCCAAAGGTCATGTGTTCAAATCCTCCTTGAGGGGAAAAAAGGGGGTGGGAGGGTGTTTCAGTTCAGTCTAAAATTGGTATCAGGAAATGTTCTGGGAAGTCTATTAAGATCTTCTGTGACACTCTAAATGTCCAAAGTCATTTCAGACATAATATTCACCAATATTAAGTCAGAATAAAGGACATGTAACATACCTGTTTTTCTCATTGTAATGTAATCAGCCATCCCTCCATCTGGTGACCCTATCATGGGGGTATATGAAATGTGATAAACAATATCAGTGTAGAAATCATAGTGTGGAAAATTTGCTGTGTAATTTAACATTTCAAATCCATCTATCATGTGCCATGCCAGTAAGTGTGGGCGGTCATGTTTTGCCATCTCACTCGATCACCAGAGTCGTGGATCAGCTTCGTGTTTCTGTCTCGACCATGCCACGAGGCCAAGCCATCCGGTGTTTGCTTCTAAGTCTTCCTCTTGGTCTATTCCCTTCGATCTTGCCAGTTGTCACCAAGTTCTCCAATTCATTTCTTCTCATAACATGCCCAAAAAATGTTGGCTGTCTGCGTCTAATGTCTCTAATCAGTTTACGATCTTCGTTTGTTTCTTGAAGGACCTGTTCATTGGTCTTTCTCGCTGTCCATGGTATTCTTTACATTTTCCTCAGAAACCACATTTCTACAGCCACCAGATGTTTTTCAGCTTGACTGCTCATTGTCCAAGCTTCACATCCATATAAAAGTACAGGTTCTATGTCTCTTTTCCTCGTTTCAATTGACGTCTTTTTATTGGTCAGTATGTTTTTCATCTTGCTAAAGGCTACCTTTGCCATGGCGATTCTTGTTCTAATCTCTTCAAGGCATCTCCCATCAGATGTTATTACTGTTCCGAGATAATTGTACCTATTCACTTGTTGAAGAATATTCCCATTTACTTGTATATTACATTGTGGATTTCGTTCTTCCTAGTGACGACCATAATCTGTGTCTTTTTACAATTTAATTCTAACCCTCGTTGTTCACTGTGTGTAAACACTGCATCTACATTTCAAATATGAAAAAATATATAGTAAAGGATCATGATGTAAACAATAGGATTATACCAAGAGAATTCAAGAGTTAGATGTCAATGTAGAATGTCAAGGACCAAGTTCTCAGTACAGACTGTTAAGGAAGAGGTTCTCGGTACAGACTGTCAAGGTACAGGTTCTCAGAATACATTGTCAAAGTACAAGTTCTCAGAATAGATTGTCAAGGTACACATTTTCAGTACAGACTGTCAAGTTATAGGTTCTCGGGATAGATTTTGAAGGAGCAGGTTCTCAGTACAGAATGTCAAGGTACAGGATCTCAGTACAGACAGTCAGGGTGCAGGTTCTCAGAATAGACTGTCAAGGTACATGTTATTAGAACAGAATGTCAAGGTACAGGTTCGTGGTATAGACTGCCAAGGAACAGACTCTCAATATAAATTGTCAAGGAACAGATTCAGTGTAGATTGTCAAGGAACAGACTTAGTATAGACTGCTAAGGAAGAGGTTTTCAATGTAGATTGCCAAGAAAAAGATTTTCAGTACAAACTGTCAATGAAAAGGTTATATGTGTATATTTATAATGTCAAGAAAAAGGTTCTTCGTGTTGTTTGTTAAAGAATAAAGTGTTAGCATCCAGATAAGATATAATGCAGAGAAAAACAAACGATTATGCACCACAGACATACACTAAGAAAACAACATCTCATTGTCCAACATGTTTTGCTCAAACTTACTATACAATCAATAAGAACTAACCTGAATACAAATTGTCTTTATGTAATTTAACTTTTATTTAGAAAGGCTGTGGATTAGATCCACAACAGTGTGTCCAGGGCAAAATAGAATATCCTCAAGTTCTTTACTTCGTCAAAACTGACTAGAACTCAATCATTACCCCATACATCTCCAATTCTTTCTAGCTGTAGTAGAGGCAGTACCTAGGACACATGCCTGATGGCCCAAAGGTCATGTGTTCAAATCCTCCTTGAGGGGAAAAAAGGGGGTGGGAGGGTGTTTCAGTTCAGTCTAAAATTGGTATCAGGAAATGTTCTGGGAAGTCTATTAAGATCTTCTGTGACACTCTAAATGTCCAAAGTCATTTCAGACATAATATTCACCAATATTAAGTCAGAATAAAGGACATGTAACATACCTGTTTTTCTCATTGTAATGTAATCAGCCATCCCTCCATCTGGTGACCCTATCATGGGGGTATATGAAATGTGATAAACAATATCAGTGTAGAAATCATAGTGTGGAAAATTTGCTGTGTAATTTAACATTTCAAATCCATCTATCATGTGCCATGCCAGTAAGTGTGGGCGGTCATGTTTTGCCATCTCACTCGATCACCAGAGTCGTGGATCAGCTTCGTGTTTCTGTCTCGACCATGCCACGAGGCCAAGCCATCCGGTGTTTGCTTCTAAGTCTTCCTCTTGGTCTGTTCCCTTCGATCTTGCCAGTTGTCACCAAGTTCTCCAATTCATTTCTTCTCATAACATGCCCAAAAAATGTTGGCTGTCTGCGTCTAATGTCTCTAATCAGTTTACGATCTTCGTTTGTTTCTTGAAGGACCTGTTCATTGGTCTTTCTCGCTGTCCATGGTATTCTTTACATTTTCCTCAGAAACCACATTTCTACAGCCACCAGATGTTTTTCAGCTTGACTGCTCATTGTCCAAGCTTCACATCCATATAAAAGTACAGGTTCTATGTCTCTTTTCCTCGTTTCAATTGACGTCTTTTTATTGGTCAGTATGTTTTTCATCTTGCTAAAGGCTACCTTTGCCATGGCGATTCTTGTTCTAATCTCTTCAAGGCATCTCCCATCAGATGTTATTACTGTTCCGAGATAATTGTACCTATTCACTTGTTGAAGAATATTCCCATTTACTTGTATATTACATTGTGGATTTCGTTCTTCCTAGTGACGACCATAATCTGTGTCTTTTTACAATTTAATTCTAACCCTCGTTGTTCACTGTGTGTAAACACTGCATCTACATTTCAAATATGAAAAAATATATAGTAAAGGATCATGATGTAAACAATAGGATTATACCAAGAGAATTCAAGAGTTAGATGTCAATGTAGAATGTCAAGGACCAAGTTCTCAGTACAGACTGTTAAGGAAGAGGTTCTCGGTACAGACTGTCAAGGTACAGGTTCTCAGAATACATTGTCAAAGTACAAGTTCTCAGAATAGATTGTCAAGGTACACATTTTCAGTACAGACTGTCAAGTTATAGGTTCTCGGGATAGATTTTGAAGGAGCAGGTTCTCAGTACAGAATGTCAAGGTACAGGATCTCAGTACAGACAGTCAGGGTGCAGGTTCTCAGAATAGACTGTCAAGGTACATGTTATTAGAACAGAATGTCAAGGTACAGGTTCGTGGTATAGACTGCCAAGGAACAGACTCTCAATATAAATTGTCAAGGAACAGATTCAGTGTAGATTGTCAAGGAACAGACTTAGTATAGACTGCTAAGGAAGAGGTTTTCAATGTAGATTGCCAAGAAAAAGATTTTCAGTACAAACTGTCAATGAAAAGGTTATATGTGTATATTTATAATGTCAAGAAAAAGGTTCTTCGTGTTGTTTGTTAAAGAATAAAGTGTTAGCATCCAGATAAGATATAATGCAGAGAAAAACAAACGATTATGCACCACAGACATACACTAAGAAAACAACATCTCATTGTCCAACATGTTTTGCTCAAACTTACTATACAATCAATAAGAACTAACCTGAATACAAATTGTCTTTATGTAATTTAACTTTTATTTAGAAAGGCTGTGGATTAGATCCACAACAGTGTGTCCAGGGCAAAATAGAATATCCTCAAGTTCTTTACTTCGTCAAAACTGACTAGAACTCAATCATTACCCCATACATCTCCAATTCTTTCTAGCTGTAGTAGAGGCAGTACCTAGGACACATGCCTGATGGCCCAAAGGTCATGTGTTCAAATCCTCCTTGAGGGGAAAAAAGGGGGTGGGAGGGTGTTTCAGTTCAGTCTAAAATTGGTATCAGGAAATGTTCTGGGAAGTCTATTAAGATCTTCTGTGACACTCTAAATGTCCAAAGTCATTTCAGACATAATATTCACCAATATTAAGTCAGAATAAAGGACATGTAACATACCTGTTTTTCTCATTGTAATGTAATCAGCCATCCCTCCATCTGGTGACCCTATCATGGGGGTATATGAAATGTGATAAACAATATCAGTGTAGAAATCATAGTGTGGAAAATTTGCTGTGTAATTTAACATTTCAAATCCATCTATCATGTGCCATGCCAGTAAGTGTGGGCGGTCATGTTTTGCCATCTCACTCGATCACCAGAGTCGTGGATCAGCTTCGTGTTTCTGTCTCGACCATGCCACGAGGCCAAGCCATCCGGTGTTTGCTTCTAAGTCTTCCTCTTGGTCTGTTCCCTTCGATCTTGCCAGTTGTCACCAAGTTCTCCAATTCATTTCTTCTCATAACATGCCCAAAAAATGTTGGCTGTCTGCGTCTAATGTCTCTAATCAGTTTACGATCTTCGTTTGTTTCTTGAAGGACCTGTTCATTGGTCTTTCTCGCTGTCCATGGTATTCTTTACATTTTCCTCAGAAACCACATTTCTACAGCCACCAGATGTTTTTCAGCTTGACTGCTCATTGTCCAAGCTTCACATCCATATAAAAGTACAGGTTCTATGTAGCACCTCAACACTCTTTTTCTCATTTCAATTGACATCTTTTTATTGGTCAGTATGTTTTTCATCTTGCTAAAGGCTACCTTTGCCATGGCGATTCTTGTTCTAATCTCTTCAAGGCATCTCCCATCAGATGTTATTACTGTTCCGAGATAATTGTACCTATTCACTTGTTGAAGAATATTCCCATTTACTTGTATATTACATTGTGGATTTCGTTCTTCCTAGTGACGACCATAATCTGTGTCTTTTTACAATTTAATTCTAACCCTCGTTGTTCACTGTGTGTAAACACTGCATCTACATTTCAAATATGAAAAAATATATAGTAAAGGATCATGATGTAAACAATAGGATTATACCAAGAGAATTCAAGAGTTAGATGTCAATGTAGAATGTCAAGGACCAAGTTCTCAGTACAGACTGTTAAGGAAGAGGTTCTCGGTACAGACTGTCAAGGTACAGGTTCTCAGAATACATTGTCAAAGTACAAGTTCTCAGAATAGATTGTCAAGGTACACATTTTCAGTACAGACTGTCAAGTTATAGGTTCTCGGGATAGATTTTGAAGGAGCAGGTTCTCAGTACAGAATGTCAAGGTACAGGATCTCAGTACAGACAGTCAGGGTGCAGGTTCTCAGAATAGACTGTCAAGGTACATGTTATTAGAACAGAATGTCAAGGTACAGGTTCGTGGTATAGACTGCCAAGGAACAGACTCTCAATATAAATTGTCAAGGAACAGATTCAGTGTAGATTGTCAAGGAACAGACTTAGTAGATTGCCAAGAAAAAGATTTTCAGTACAAACTGTCAATGAAAAGGTTATATGTGTATATTTATAATGTCAAGAAAAAGGTTCTTTGTGTTGTTTGTTAAAGAATAAAGTGTTAGCATCCAGATAAGATATAATGCAGAGAAAAACAAACGATTATGCACCACAGACATACACTAAGAAAACAACATCTCATTGTCCAACATGTTTTGCTCAAACTTACTATACAATCAATAAGAACTAACCTGAAAACCTGAATACAAATTGTCTTTATGTAATTTAACTTTTATTTAGAAAGGCTGTGGATTAGATCCACAACAGTGTGTCCAGGGCAAAATAGAATATCCACAAGTTCTTTACTTCGTCAAAACTGACTAGAACTCAATCATTACCCCATACATCTCCAATTCTTTCTAGCTGTAGTAGAGGCAGTACCTAGGACACATGCCTGATGGCCCAAAGGTCATGTGTTCAAATCCTCCTTGAGGGGAATAAAGGGGGTGGGAGGGTGTTTCAGTTCAGTCTAAAATTGGTATCAGGAAATGTTCTGGGAAGTCTATTAAGATCTTCTGTGACACTCTAAATGTCCAAAGTCATTTCAGACATAATATTCACCAATATTAAGTCAGAATAAAGGACATGTAACATACCTGCTTTTCTCATTGTAATGTAATCAGCCATCCCTCCATCTGGTGACCCTATCATGGGGGTATATGAAATGTGATAAACAATATCAGTGTAGAAATCATAGTGTGGAAAATTTGCTGTGTAATTTAACATTTCAAATCCATCTATCATGTGCCATGCCAGTAAGTGTGGGCGGTCATGTTTTGCCATCTCACTCGATCACCAGAGTCGTGGATCAGCTTCGTGTTTCTGTCTCGACCATGCCACGAGGCCAAGCCATCCGGTGTTTGCTTCTAAGTCTTCCTCTTGGTCTGTTCCCTTCGATCTTGCCAGTTGTCACCAAGTTCTCCAATTCATTTCTTCTCATAACATGCCCAAAAAATGTTGGCTGTCTGCGTCTAATGTCTCTAATCAGTTTACGATCTTCGTTTGTTTCTTGAAGGACCTGTTCATTGGTCTTTCTCGCTGTCCATGGTATTCTTTACATTTTCCTCAGAAACCACATTTCTACAGCCACCAGATGTTTTTCAGCTTGACTGCTCATTGTCCAAGCTTCACATCCATATAAAAGTACAGGTTCTATGTCTCTTTTCCTCGTTTCAATTGACGTCTTTTTATTGGTCAGTATGTTTTTCATCTTGCTAAAGGCTACCTTTGCCATGGCGATTCTTGTTCTAATCTCTTCAAGGCATCTCCCATCAGATGTTATTACTGTTCCGAGATAATTGTACCTATTCACTTGTTGAAGAATATTCCCATTTACTTGTATATTACATTGTGGATTTCGTTCTTCCTAGTGACGACCATAATCTGTGTCTTTTTACAATTTAATTCTAACCCTCGTTGTTCACTGTGTGTAAACACTGCATCTACATTTCAAATATGAAAAAATATATAGTAAAGGATCATGATGTAAACAATAGGATTATACCAAGAGAATTCAAGAGTTAGATGTCAATGTAGAATGTCAAGGACCAAGTTCTCAGTACAGACTGTTAAGGAAGAGGTTCTCGGTACAGACTGTCAAGGTACAGGTTCTCAGAATACATTGTCAAAGTACAAGTTCTCAGAATAGATTGTCAAGGTACACATTTTCAGTACAGACTGTCAAGTTATAGGTTCTCGGGATAGATTTTGAAGGAGCAGGTTCTCAGTACAGAATGTCAAGGTACAGGATCTCAGTACAGACAGTCAGGGTGCAGGTTCTCAGAATAGACTGTCAAGGTACATGTTATTAGAACAGAATGTCAAGGTACAGGTTCGTGGTATAGACTGCCAAGGAACAGACTCTCAATATAAATTGTCAAGGAACAGATTCAGTGTAGATTGTCAAGGAACAGACTTAGTATAGACTGCTAAGGAAGAGGTTTTCAATGTAGATTGCCAAGAAAAAGATTTTCAGTACAAACTGTCAATGAAAAGGTTATATGTGTATATTTATAATGTCAAGAAAAAGGTTCTTCGTGTTGTTTGTTAAAGAATAAAGTGTTAGCATCCAGATAAGATATAATGCAGAGAAAAACAAACGATTATGCACCACAGACATACACTAAGAAAACAACATCTCATTGTCCAACATGTTTTGCTCAAACTTACTATACAATCAATAAGAACTAACCTGAATACAAATTGTCTTTATGTAATTTAACTTTTATTTAGAAAGGCTGTGGATTAGATCCACAACAGTGTGTCCAGGGCAAAATAGAATATCCTCAAGTTCTTTACTTCGTCAAAACTGACTAGAACTCAATCATTACCCCATACATCTCCAATTCTTTCTAGCTGTAGTAGAGGCAGTACCTAGGACACATGCCTGATGGCCCAAAGGTCATGTGTTCAAATCCTCCTTGAGGGGAAAAAAGGGGGTGGGAGGGTGTTTCAGTTCAGTCTAAAATTGGTATCAGGAAATGTTCTGGGAAGTCTATTAAGATCTTCTGTGACACTCTAAATGTCCAAAGTCATTTCAGACATAATATTCACCAATATTAAGTCAGAATAAAGGACATGTAACATACCTGTTTTTCTCATTGTAATGTAATCAGCCATCCCTCCATCTGGTGACCCTATCATGGGGGTATATGAAATGTGATAAACAATATCAGTGTAGAAATCATAGTGTGGAAAATTTGCTGTGTAATTTAACATTTCAAATCCATCTATCATGTGCCATGCCAGTAAGTGTGGGCGGTCATGTTTTGCCATCTCACTCGATCACCAGAGTCGTGGATCAGCTTCGTGTTTCTGTCTCGACCATGCCACGAGGCCAAGCCATCCGGTGTTTGCTTCTAAGTCTTCCTCTTGGTCTGTTCCCTTCGATCTTGCCAGTTGTCACCAAGTTCTCCAATTCATTTCTTCTCATAACATGCCCAAAAAATGTTGGCTGTCTGCGTCTAATGTCTCTAATCAGTTTACGATCTTCGTTTGTTTCTTGAAGGACCTGTTCATTGGTCTTTCTCGCTGTCCATGGTATTCTTTACATTTTCCTCAGAAACCACATTTCTACAGCCACCAGATGTTTTTCAGCTTGACTGCTCATTGTCCAAGCTTCACATCCATATAAAAGTACAGGTTCTATGTCTCTTTTCCTCGTTTCAATTGACGTCTTTTTATTGGTCAGTATGTTTTTCATCTTGCTAAAGGCTACCTTTGCCATGGCGATTCTTGTTCTAATCTCTTCAAGGCATCTCCCATCAGATGTTATTACTGTTCCGAGATAATTGTACCTATTCACTTGTTGAAGAATATTCCCATTTACTTGTATATTACATTGTGGATTTCGTTCTTCCTAGTGACGACCATAATCTGTGTCTTTTTACAATTTAATTCTAACCCTCGTTGTTCACTGTGTGTAAACACTGCATCTACATTTCAAATATGAAAAAATATATAGTAAAGGATCATGATGTAAACAATAGGATTATACCAAGAGAATTCAAGAGTTAGATGTCAATGTAGAATGTCAAGGACCAAGTTCTCAGTACAGACTGTTAAGGAAGAGGTTCTCGGTACAGACTGTCAAGGTACAGGTTCTCAGAATACATTGTCAAAGTACAAGTTCTCAGAATAGATTGTCAAGGTACACATTTTCAGTACAGACTGTCAAGTTATAGGTTCTCGGGATAGATTTTGAAGGAGCAGGTTCTCAGTACAGAATGTCAAGGTACAGGATCTCAGTACAGACAGTCAGGGTGCAGGTTCTCAGAATAGACTGTCAAGGTACATGTTATTAGAACAGAATGTCAAGGTACAGGTTCGTGGTATAGACTGCCAAGGAACAGACTCTCAATATAAATTGTCAAGGAACAGATTCAGTGTAGATTGTCAAGGAACAGACTTAGTATAGACTGCTAAGGAAGAGGTTTTCAATGTAGATTGCCAAGAAAAAGATTTTCAGTACAAACTGTCAATGAAAAGGTTATATGTGTATATTTATAATGTCAAGAAAAAGGTTCTTCGTGTTGTTTGTTAAAGAATAAAGTGTTAGCATCCAGATAAGATATAATGCAGAGAAAAACAAACGATTATGCACCACAGACATACACTAAGAAAACAACATCTCATTGTCCAACATGTTTTGCTCAAACTTACTATACAATCAATAAGAACTAACCTGAATACAAATTGTCTTTATGTAATTTAACTTTTATTTAGAAAGGCTGTGGATTAGATCCACAACAGTGTGTCCAGGGCAAAATAGAATATCCTCAAGTTCTTTACTTCGTCAAAACTGACTAGAACTCAATCATTACCCCATACATCTCCAATTCTTTCTAGCTGTAGTAGAGGCAGTACCTAGGACACATGCCTGATGGCCCAAAGGTCATGTGTTCAAATCCTCCTTGAGGGGAAAAAAGGGGGTGGGAGGGTGTTTCAGTTCAGTCTAAAATTGGTATCAGGAAATGTTCTGGGAAGTCTATTAAGATCTTCTGTGACACTCTAAATGTCCAAAGTCATTTCAGACATAATATTCACCAATATTAAGTCAGAATAAAGGACATGTAACATACCTGTTTTTCTCATTGTAATGTAATCAGCCATCCCTCCATCTGGTGACCCTATCATGGGGGTATATGAAATGTGATAAACAATATCAGTGTAGAAATCATAGTGTGGAAAATTTGCTGTGTAATTTAACATTTCAAATCCATCTATCATGTGCCATGCCAGTAAGTGTGGGCGGTCATGTTTTGCCATCTCACTCGATCACCAGAGTCGTGGATCAGCTTCGTGTTTCTGTCTCGACCATGCCACGAGGCCAAGCCATCCGGTGTTTGCTTCTAAGTCTTCCTCTTGGTCTGTTCCCTTCGATCTTGCCAGTTGTCACCAAGTTCTCCAATTCATTTCTTCTCATAACATGCCCAAAAAATGTTGGCTGTCTGCGTCTAATGTCTCTAATCAGTTTACGATCTTCGTTTGTTTCTTGAAGGACCTGTTCATTGGTCTTTCTCGCTGTCCATGGTATTCTTTACATTTTCCTCAGAAACCACATTTCTACAGCCACCAGATGTTTTTCAGCTTGACTGCTCATTGTCCAAGCTTCACATCCATATAAAAGTACAGGTTCTATGTAGCACCTCAACACTCTTTTTCTCATTTCAATTGACATCTTTTTATTGGTCAGTATGTTTTTCATCTTGCTAAAGGCTACCTTTGCCATGGCGATTCTTGTTCTAATCTCTTCAAGGCATCTCCCATCAGATGTTATTACTGTTCCGAGATAATTGTACCTATTCACTTGTTGAAGAATATTCCCATTTACTTGTATATTACATTGTGGATTTCGTTCTTCCTAGTGACGACCATAATCTGTGTCTTTTTACAATTTAATTCTAACCCTCGTTGTTCACTGTGTGTAAACACTGCATCTACATTTCAAATATGAAAAAATATATAGTAAAGGATCATGATGTAAACAATAGGATTATACCAAGAGAATTCAAGAGTTAGATGTCAATGTAGAATGTCAAGGACCAAGTTCTCAGTACAGACTGTTAAGGAAGAGGTTCTCGGTACAGACTGTCAAGGTACAGGTTCTCAGAATACATTGTCAAAGTACAAGTTCTCAGAATAGATTGTCAAGGTACACATTTTCAGTACAGACTGTCAAGTTATAGGTTCTCGGGATAGATTTTGAAGGAGCAGGTTCTCAGTACAGAATGTCAAGGTACAGGATCTCAGTACAGACAGTCAGGGTGCAGGTTCTCAGAATAGACTGTCAAGGTACATGTTATTAGAACAGAATGTCAAGGTACAGGTTCGTGGTATAGACTGCCAAGGAACAGACTCTCAATATAAATTGTCAAGGAACAGATTCAGTGTAGATTGTCAAGGAACAGACTTAGTAGATTGCCAAGAAAAAGATTTTCAGTACAAACTGTCAATGAAAAGGTTATATGTGTATATTTATAATGTCAAGAAAAAGGTTCTTTGTGTTGTTTGTTAAAGAATAAAGTGTTAGCATCCAGATAAGATATAATGCAGAGAAAAACAAACGATTATGCACCACAGACATACACTAAGAAAACAACATCTCATTGTCCAACATGTTTTGCTCAAACTTACTATACAATCAATAAGAACTAACCTGAAAACCTGAATACAAATTGTCTTTATGTAATTTAACTTTTATTTAGAAAGGCTGTGGATTAGATCCACAACAGTGTGTCCAGGGCAAAATAGAATATCCACAAGTTCTTTACTTCGTCAAAACTGACTAGAACTCAATCATTACCCCATACATCTCCAATTCTTTCTAGCTGTAGTAGAGGCAGTACCTAGGACACATGCCTGATGGCCCAAAGGTCATGTGTTCAAATCCTCCTTGAGGGGAATAAAGGGGGTGGGAGGGTGTTTCAGTTCAGTCTAAAATTGGTATCAGGAAATGTTCTGGGAAGTCTATTAAGATCTTCTGTGACACTCTAAATGTCCAAAGTCATTTCAGACATAATATTCACCAATATTAAGTCAGAATAAAGGACATGTAACATACCTGCTTTTCTCATTGTAATGTAATCAGCCATCCCTCCATCTGGTGACCCTATCATGGGGGTATATGAAATGTGATAAACAATATCAGTGTAGAAATCATAGTGTGGAAAATTTGCTGTGTAATTTAACATTTCAAATCCATCTATCATGTGCCATGCCAGTAAGTGTGGGCGGTCATGTTTTGCCATCTCACTCGATCACCAGAGTCGTGGATCAGCTTCGTGTTTCTGTCTCGACCATGCCACGAGGCCAAGCCATCCGGTGTTTGCTTCTAAGTCTTCCTCTTGGTCTGTTCCCTTCGATCTTGCCAGTTGTCACCAAGTTCTCCAATTCATTTCTTCTCATAACATGCCCAAAAAATGTTGGCTGTCTGCGTCTAATGTCTCTAATCAGTTTACGATCTTCGTTTGTTTCTTGAAGGACCTGTTCATTGGTCTTTCTCGCTGTCCATGGTATTCTTTACATTTTCCTCAGAAACCACATTTCTACAGCCACCAGATGTTTTTCAGCTTGACTGCTCATTGTCCAAGCTTCACATCCATATAAAAGTACAGGTTCTATGTAGCACCTCAACACTCTTTTTCTCGTTTCAATTGACATCTTTTTATTGGTCAGTATGTTTTTCATCTTGCTAAAGGCTACCTTTGCCATGGCGATTCTTGTTCTAATCTCTTCAAGGCATCTCCCATCAGATGTTATTACTGTTCCGAGATAATTGTACCTATTCACTTGTTGAAGAATATTCCCATTTACTTGTATATTACATTGTGGACTTCGTTCTTCCTAGTGACGACCATAATCTGTGTCTTTTTACAATTTAATTCTAACCCTCGTTGTTCACTGTGTGTAAACACTGCATCTACATTTCAAATATGAAAAAATATATAGTAAAGGATCATGATGTAAACAATAGGATTATACCAAGAGAATTCAAGAGTTAGATGTCAATGTAGAATGTCAAGGACCAAGTTCTCAGTACAGACTGTTAAGGAAGAGGTTCTCGGTACAGACTGTCAAGGTACAGGTTCTCAGAATACATTGTCAAAGTACAAGTTCTCAGAATAGATTGTCAAGGTACACATTTTCAGTACAGACTGTCAAGTTATAGGTTCTCGGGATAGATTTTGAAGGAGCAGGTTCTCAGTACAGAATGTCAAGGTACAGGATCTCAGTACAGACAGTCAGGGTGCAGGTTCTCAGAATAGACTGTCAAGGTACATGTTATTAGAACAGAATGTCAAGGTACAGGTTCGTGGTATAGACTGCCAAGGAACAGACTCTCAATATAAATTGTCAAGGAACAGATTCAGTGTAGATTGTCAAGGAACAGACTTAGTATAGACTGCTAAGGAAGAGGTTTTCAATGTAGATTGCCAAGAAAAATATTTTCAGTACAAACTGTCAATGAAAAGGTTATATGTGTATATTTATAATGTCAAGAAAAAGGTTCTTTGTGTTGTTTGTTAAAGAATAAAGTGTTAGCATCCAGATAAGATATAATGCAGAGAAAAACAAACGATTATGCACCACAGACATACACTAAGAAAACAACATCTCATTGTCCAACATGTTTTGCTCAAACTTACTATACAATCAATAAGAACTAACCTGAATACAAATTGTCTTTATGTAATTTAACTTTTATTTAGAAAGGCTGTGGATTAGATCCACAACAGTGTGTCCAGGGCAAAATAGAATATCCACAAGTTCTTTACTTCGTCAAAACTGACTAGAACTCAATCATTACCCCATACATCTCCAATTCTTTCTAGCTGTAGTAGAGGCAGTACCTAGGACACATGTCTGATGGCCCAAAGGTCATGTGTTCAAATCCTCCTTGAGGGGAATAAAGGGGGTGGGAGGGTGTTTCAGTTCAGTCTAAAATTGGTATCAGGAAATGTTCTGGGAAGTCTATTAAGATCTTCTGTGACACTCTAAATGTCCAAAGTCATTTCAGACATAATATTCACCAATATTAAGTCAGAATAAAGGACATGTAACATACCTGCTTTTCTCATTGTAATGTAATCAGCCATCCCTCCATCTGGTGACCCTATCATGGGGGTATATGAAATGTGATAAACAATATCAGTGTAGAAATCATAGTGTGGAAAATTTGCTGTGTAATTTAACATTTCAAATCCATCTATCATGTGCCATGCCAGTAAGTGTGGGCGGTCATGTTTTGCCATCTCACTCGATCACCAGAGTCGTGGATCAGCTTCGTGTTTCTGTCTCGACCATGCCACGAGGCCAAGCCATCCGGTGTTTGCTTCTAAGTCTTCCTCTTGGTCTGTTCCCTTCGATCTTGCCAGTTGTCACCAAGTTCTCCAATTCATTTCTTCTCATAACATGCCCAAAAAATGTTGGCTGTCTGCGTCTAATGTCTCTAATCAGTTTACGATCTTCGTTTGTTTCTTGAAGGACCTGTTCATTGGTCTTTCTCGCTGTCCATGGTATTCTTTACATTTTCCTCAGAAACCACATTTCTACAGCCACCAGATGTTTTTCAGCTTGACTGCTCATTGTCCAAGCTTCACATCCATATAAAAGTACAGGTTCTATGTAGCACCTCAACACTCTTTTTCTCGTTTCAATTGACATCTTTTTATTGGTCAGTATGTTTTTCATCTTGCTAAAGGCTACCTTTGCCATGGCGATTCTTGTTCTAATCTCTTCAAGGCATCTCCCATCAGATGTTATTACTGTTCCGAGATAATTGTACCTATTCACTTGTTGAAGAATATTCCCATTTACTTGTATATTACATTGTGGACTTCGTTCTTCCTAGTGACGACCATAATCTGTGTCTTTTTACAATTTAATTCTAACCCTCGTTGTTCACTGTGTGTAAACACTGCATCTACATTTCAAATATGAAAAAATATATAGTAAAGGATCATGATGTAAACAATAGGATTATACCAAGAGAATTCAAGAGTTAGATGTCAATGTAGAATGTCAAGGACCAAGTTCTCAGTACAGACTGTTAAGGAAGAGGTTCTCGGTACAGACTGTCAAGGTACAGGTTCTCAGAATACATTGTCAAAGTACAAGTTCTCAGAATAGATTGTCAAGGTACACATTTTCAGTACAGACTGTCAAGTTATAGGTTCTCGGGATAGATTTTGAAGGAGCAGGTTCTCAGTACAGAATGTCAAGGTACAGGATCTCAGTACAGACAGTCAGGGTGCAGGTTCTCAGAATAGACTGTCAAGGTACATGTTATTAGAACAGAATGTCAAGGTACAGGTTCGTGGTATAGACTGCCAAGGAACAGACTCTCAATATAAATTGTCAAGGAACAGATTCAGTGTAGATTGTCAAGGAACAGACTTAGTATAGACTGCTAAGGAAGAGGTTTTCAATGTAGATTGCCAAGAAAAAGATTTTCAGTACAAACTGCCAATGAAAAGGTTATATGTGTATATTTATAATGTCAAGAAAAAGGTTCTTCGTGTTGTTTGTTAAAGAATAAAGTGTTAGCATCCAGATAAGATATAATGCAGAGAAAAACAAACGATTATGCACCACAGACATACACTAAGAAAACAACATCTCATTGTCCAACATGTTTTGCTCAAACTTACTATACAATCAATAAGAACTAACCTGAATACAAATTGTCTTTATGTAATTTAACTTTTATTTAGAAAGGCTGTGGATTAGATCCACAACAGTGTGTCCAGGGCAAAATAGAATATCCACAAGTTCTTTACTTCGTCAAAACTGACTAGAACTCAATCATTACCCCATACATCTCCAATTCTTTCTAGCTGTAGTAGAGGCAGTACCTAGGACACATGCCTGATGGCCCAAAGGTCATGTGTTCAAATCCTCCTTGAGGGGAATAAAGGGGGTGGGAGGGTGTTTCAGTTCAGTCTAAAATTGGTATCAGGAAATGTTCTGGGAAGTCTATTAAGATCTTCTGTGACACTCTAAATGTCCAAAGTCATTTCAGACATAATATTCACCAATATTAAGTCAGAATAAAGGACATGTAACATACCTGCTTTTCTCATTGTAATGTAATCAGCCATCCCTCCATCTGGTGACCCTATCATGGGGGTATATGAAATGTGATAAACAATATCAGTGTAGAAATCATAGTGTGGAAAATTTGCTGTGTAATTTAACATTTCAAATCCATCTATCATGTGCCATGCCAGTAAGTGTGGGCGGTCATGTTTTGCCATCTCACTCGATCACCAGAGTCGTGGATCAGCTTCGTGTTTCTGTCTCGACCATGCCACGAGGCCAAGCCATCCGGTGTTTGCTTCTAAGTCTTCCTCTAGGTCTGTTCCCTTCGATCTTGCCAGTTGTCACCAAGTTCTCCAATTCATTTCTTCTCATAACATGCCCAAAAAATGTTGGCTGTCTGCGTCTGTCACGAATTGGCAGCCTTTACTTCCCAGAACAATTTTCGGTTCACTTTTGATGGGCCATGTAGAGGATCAACAGACGAACAAAACTGTTTTCTCTATATTCAAGGCTATACTGTCTTGACGTAAGCTTGCAAAACCTGCAAGTAAACAACCACCAGGAATGGCTTTCTATTTGGGAAGTTAATTTGACACCAGTACCGGTCACCCCCAGATCAGTTTCACAGTCTTATCAATCCAGCCAGACGGGAGGGCAGACTCAGGGGACTGAATAGTAATTAAAACCAACCAGGAATGACGCAAGCAAACCTGGTTTACCAACAGAGTTGTAAACTGGCTGTTGACCATGAGAACCTAATTGTTCCCTTGACATGACACCTGATAAGAATAGCTAGGAAATCGCCCAACCGCGATGGATGACCCCATCTGGTAGAGACTAGAGGTGCAAGGTGTGAAATCACTGATAAGACTCAGTGGGCTAATAATTGTCAGACCCACAGGTGTGATGGCCAATTGCAGTGATAAGTGCAATTACCGTCCGGTGGAGATAAGAAGAATTTATGCTGGGAATGCCAAGGAGATAATACGGTCTGCTTGACTCAGTAAACTGTGTGTAAACACTGCATCTACATTTCAAATATGAAAAAATATATAGTAAAGGATCATGATGTAAACAATAGGATAATACCAAGAGAATTCAAGAGTTAGATGTCAATGTAGAATGTCAAGGACCAGGTTCTCAGTACAGACTGTTAAGGAAGAGGTTCTCGGTACAGATTGTCAAGGTACAGGTTCTCAGAATACATTGTCAAAGTACAAGTTCTCAGAATAGATTGTCAAGGTACACATTTTCAGTACAGACTGTCAAGTTATAGGTTCTCGGGATAGATTTTGAAGGTGCAGGTTCTCAGTACAGAATGTCAAGGTACAGGATCTCAGTACAGACAGTCAGGGTGCAGGTTCTCAGAATAGACTGTCAAGGTACATGTTATTAGAACAGAATGTCCAAGGTACAGGTTCGTGGTATAGACTGCCAAGGAGCAGACACTCAGTATAGACCATAAAGGAACAGACTCTCAATATAAATTGTCAAGGAACAGATTCAGTGTAGATTGTCAAGGAACAGACTTAGTATAGACTGCTAAGGAAGAGGTTTTCAATGTAGATTGCCAAGAAAAAGATTTTCAGTACAAACTGTCAATGAAAAGGTTATATGTGTATATTTATAATGTCAAGAAAAAGGTTCTTCATGTTGTTTGTTAAAGAATAAAGTGTTAGCATCCAGATAAGATATAATGCAGAGAAAAACAAAATATTATGCACAGCAGACATACATTAAGAAAACATCTCTGTCAGAAGTCGGGGTTCCCCACCGGCTAGGTGAAAGTATTAGTTACTGGCGAGCAACCCCAAATAGTCAGAAACTGACTAGGGACAAAATCTATATGGCTGAACTATAGATTAGGCCCATGAATATCCAACGTACAGCTCCAAGTGGCTCGTTACAAAATGAAATGAACTGAGCTGAATATTCGCCAAGGAATGGGAAAGAGAAGGTTAGCTAAGATAGATTTTTACGTCTGAATTAAGGTTTAAGGACAACTATCCTAGTACAGGTTTTTCTCCCTGACTGCTCCTTTCCTTGGTGTGTAAGTGAACCCCCACCAATGTACACACACAACACGTATGCACAATTGGAATTAAAATATAACGACCGAACTATGAGTTACAATACTACAACATTTATTTATTAATCATAATCATAGACATCTGATGGTTCAATATGAGGATGATGAAATCATATACATATTGATATTGATGACAAACATTACATAACTTTTACTTGAACTATCTGGATCTGTGGTCCAGATCCCCACTCTCCAGTAGCAACAAAAAGAAACAGCTTGCCGGTATTCTGACGATCCTGTCAGTCCTGACACTCCTAGTCTTCACTCGTCCTTGAGATCTACAACATAGGTGCTCCTTGTGAGAGCTTGAAAGAAAGTCGAGAATGTGTTATATCTAATTCTACATCAGCGCAATCCTAATTAAAACATATCATAACACAAACATATACAATGACCAGTCTGGCCAAGTTTATCTTCCAGCTCTACTGCGTTCACCATCCTCCTTCTCCCTACTGTCTTTAGTCTGGGACGGGCTTTTCAATTGTCTCACACGCCTGTAATGATTACATTTCTGCCGCCCCATGTCCATGTCGCTAATACAGAAATTCTGTGTCGTACAGCCGCTCCGTCCAATGTTGGTTTAGCAGCTCACAGGGTCGGTAATGGTATTATAATAATGCCTGATCATCCGGGCTTACAAGCCGTGACCAGTAGCTGTGCCAGGTTTCCATGCATTACCGTGGACGCACGCCCACAATACACTGAGAAAGTTTAGCAACATATACCCTATAACAATTGTGGGTAATGTCTGTACCATTACACCTCTGCTTCCCACACAATTGTTGGCCAATGTGCCAATGCGCAGAAATAGCCTAACACTTCATATTGGTAGGTTTGCATATGACAAATCAGTATATCAAACATCCAATACACATAAACATATTGATTAATCTAGACATATTATGATACTTTAACATCATAGCATAATGCACTAGTTAGTTTGTATGTATACGAAATGAGACGTATATACACAAAAAGAATATGTACGAAGCATATTCCTAGCATCGTATATTCATATGAAATTACACATACATACATCCAACCTATCCATAAACATTATATTACTTCAAGATGGACATCTAATGATACTCAATATAATAGCATCAGGCATTATTAATGAGTACTAATATTGTATAGCTACAAAATGAGATATACAACAAGTCTAATTGAAGTGACCACACAGACCAGCCATATTTGCTGAGCTGCCCGGTTTAATCACCACTTAGTTACTGCTGTTGTAAGAATTAAATAAATAGTCAGTTGACTATATTCTGTACAACAAATGCACACACCAAAAAGCAACTAGGATAGTGTACAAAGAAATGACAAGCATCTACCAAGACACCTAAAAGTATACCAAGACAAGATCTGTCTCACATAAGGCAGCACACTCAAAGCAATCCGATACTGAACACAGAACTCAGAAAGAACACTCAAGTAACCTATGACAATGATAGTTCTTGCAATACTCTAGATCAGATATAGACTGAAAATCAGTAACTAAGAAATAACTTTTGTAGTGAAATCTAACATAATAATCATGCATATGACTACAAACACTGAGCTGGCAGCCTACCTGTTCTGAAGTCAGACTTAATCTAAAGGGAAAAAGTCTAGCAGGGGTTTTTATACCTAGCCTAGCAGTAGACACTTATCTCCCCGGAATTCCATTCATAAATTCTTCTTATCTCCCCCTGACGTTAATTGCAATTAACTCCAAGTCTGTCCAGTCATAAAAATTCTTTCTGCATGCACACTAGCCTTCACCATAGTGTCACACCTGGATGGTTTTGAGTTGCCAGCCCCAGATCAGTTTCACAGTCTTATCAGTGATTTCACACCTTGCGCCTCTAGTCTCTACCAGATGGGGTTAGCCATCGCGGTTGGGCGATTTCCTAGCTATGCTTATCAGGTGTCATGTCAAGGGAACAATTAGGTTCTCATGGTCAACAGCCAGTTTACAACTCTGTTGGTAAACCAGGTTTGCTGGCGTCTTGCCTGGTTGGTTTTAATTACTATTCAGTCCCCTGAGTCTGCCCTCCCGTCTGGCTGGATTGATAACCTCTGGGGGTGACCGGTACTGGTGTCAAATTAACTTCCCAAATAGAAAGCCATTCCTGGTGGTTTGTTTACTTGCAGGTTTTGCAAGCTTACGTCAAGACAGTATAGCCTTGAATATAGAGAAGACAGTTTTGTTCGTCTGTTGATCCTCTACATGGCCCATCAAAAGTGAACCGAAAATTGTTCTGGGAAGTAAAGGCTGCAAATTCATGACAGAGCTTCCCCCTTAAAAAAAAGTTTCTGCCAGAAATCTTTTGTCAAAGCACGCCGTACATCCCAGAATAATGCCTAAGCACTCTCCATTCTGTATCTGCCTAAAGGTTTCCAATATTCCTTGTGGCAGTGAGTTGTCCTGCATCTGCATAAAGAAGTTCCATTTCCATACTCCCAGGATACTTTGGATAGGTCCTTGTACCTGGTTTTCAGCCGGGATTCCATGCAATAGCTTGGTAAAATCCGGTAATTGTCAGGAGGTTGTAATTTTACCCCTCTGGGAAAGATCACAATCAACGGGATTCTTCTACGCCTCTGGGCAGCAATTGTTTTACACCATTCACTCACGTGATTTACTCCTTTCAGCCGAGGATGTACCCGTAGTGAGGTCTTGCATAAGCTGGCCCCAGCAAAGCTTGTCTCCGTGATTTTCCTCCATCCATTATAGATCCATAACTGATCCATCAATATCTTCCTTTTAAAAGGAATGCTGTTAAACATCATGGTCCCATGATATAAATTCAACTGGCGCTTTCCTCCTTCAAAGTCGGGCGTAACAATCGTCCCTCCTCGGTGTCGCGGTTTCTTCCCCTGATATTCAGTTAATGGGCTGAGTTTCTCTGCATTAGAGTTTCTTGTATAAACCGTGCTAGAAATTGGAAATTTAGTGTGCCAAGTTGTCCTGCCTTAAGAAATAACATAGTTACTCCAGGGCGATAAAGTGGTGTTACTTTTGAATAAAGTATCCACAAATAGCTGATCTACTCCTATCAAATCGACCTGACTGAAGGGTAGATTGAGTCCTAAGAGTGTTGATTCCAAACCACTGTTGACTGCTGTTACTTCAGGTCCCTGTTGCTGGAATTCCCTGATAACTTCAGCTAATGAGATGATAGGCGTTTCTTCCTCCATCTTGTGCAAAGAATTTTATTCTTTAGCAACTACAGACAATGTTGTCTGCACAATATCAGAGTCCATATTCTGGCTCATGACAATTCCCTGTGTTTCCTGAGTCTCCGAACTGGTATACTGTGAGATAACAACTGGAAATGTTCCCTGGTCTGGATGTTCCTCTCTGGTCGTGCTTTCATGGGCTAAGTCCAGTTGAGGTAAATCCTGTGGTGGGCTGTCTAAGCAATCCATCATAATAGGTAAATGATTTGAACTGAGATCTAGTGTCTTGTCATGAGCTGCAGCCTCAAAGATCACAAGGGGTTCCGGGTCTTCCTTCATCCCTCTGTCAGTCAAATTTAATCCCACTTCATCCTCTCCTGAGCTGAAGGGAATAATAAAGTCGGTTACCTTTCGATCTCCGACCTCCTTAAAAGATGTCCTCAGGTCATCTTCCTCTTGAGTTTCACCTCTCGTTGAAGTACAATGAGATTCCTGGGAGTCTTGTACTGGCGGACCAGTTAAACCACATATCTTGTGGTACAAACAGTTGTCCTCTGGGTAACTGTTAGTAGGCAAATTATCTGAACTGATAATTAGTGATTCTTCCCGCGTTGCAGTAATGAAATTCACCTGGGATTCAGTTACTTCCATCCTCCCTATTTCAGTCAGATGTAATTCCACTTCATGATTCTGTGAACAGAAGGGAATGTGAGAATCGGCTAGGTCTCCGCCTGCGACCTCATTAAAGGTTGTCTTCAGTTCCTCTTTCTCTCGAGATTCATTTCTCGTAGAAGTCAAGTGGTTTTCCTGAAGGTCCTGTACTGTCAAACGACTATTGCCGTGGTGCAAACAGTTATCATGTTTGTGACTGTTTGAAGTGCCCTTGGCAGGTTTTTTCTTCCCTCTTTTCCGTTTAGGACTGGGTCGAATGAGAACCTGTAGTTCCCGGTCCACTAACTCTGATTCTGCGGTGGGTGGCAAAGATGTCCCTTCCTTCCTGGTTGGGTGAGCATCCGTATCTCCTACCTTATGTTCCACTAGAAAGGTTAGCTTCTCCGCATTGACTGTTTCCATATGCGTTTTCTCCATCTTTACTCCTTCAGTTTTGCTACGCTCTTGTGCTCCAAGGAACTCATCATTTTCTTTAAACATAATTTCTTCTTCTTGGTCCCACCATTCTAACTCAGCTATGATATATGTTTCTAGTTGCTCCCCCTCTAAGCCTTCTCTTATGCCCCACCCTCTCGCGGTCTCTGAGAAATCTGCGCGCGCCTTCAGATCCTCTTCAAGATTCCGGTAAAGCAAGAACATAATTGCTAATGACTATATTCAGGTAAGCCGCTATGTATATATCAGAAATCAGATATAAGCTAGAACGACAAGAGTTAACTACTGACAGTCTACGCTATCCAATGTGTATAGTTTAGCCTCAGCAGTGAAAGACAACTGAAAATAATATTCAAGTAGTATCTGGCGACAGCAGTGAAGTAAGTGTGAGAGATATACTACACAGTAATCAACAGTAATATTTACCTAAATAAACATTAAAATGCACTGCATACATGTCAAAATGAACATGGCATATATTAGCATAAAATTGCAAATCAGTCAAGCAGTTAAATCATCAAACACATCAATGTAAATATGATTAAAGTGTTCAATTATCAGTAAATGATTAATGATAACACTAAATGATAGATGATGGTATTTTTCTCATAAGTTCTTATCTGTTATACACTTTTGAAAAGTTATATCTATACTCTGTAACTTCCTCAACTAAAATTAGCTACATCTGATGATAGTCTATTTTGATGACTGAAGATTACAAGAGTTAACTTTTAAAATCGTATGTCTAGGGTCTAGTACCGGAGTCTATTGAAAGCGAGAAGTATGAATTCAAATTCCAGACAAGAAGCCCAATCTTTCAGAAGTCGGGGTGCCCCACCGGCAAGGTGAAAGTATTAGTTACTGGCGAGCAACCCCAAATAGTCAGAAACTGACTAGGGACAAAATCTATATGGCTGAACTATAGATTAGGCCCATGAATATCCAACGTACAGCTCCAAGTGGCTCGTTACAAAATGAAATGAACTGAGCTGAATATTCGCCAAGGAATGGGAAAGAGAAGGTTAGCTAAGATAGATTTTTACGTCTGAATTAAGGTTTAAGGACAACTATCCTAGTACAGGTTTTTCTCCCTGACTGCTCCTTTCCTTGGTGTGTAAGTGAACCCCCACCAATGTACACACACAACACATATGCACAATTGGAATTAAAATATAATGACCGAACTATGAGTTACAATACTACAACATTTATTTATTAATCATAATCATAGACATCTGATGGTTCAATATGAGGATGATGAAATCATATACATATTGATATTGATGACAAACATTACATAACTTTTACTTGAACTATCTGGATCTGTGGTCCAGATCCCCACTCTCCAGTAGCAACAAAAAGAAACAGCTTGCCGGTATTCTGACGATCCTGTCAGTCCTGACACTCCTAGTCTTCCCTCGTCCTTGAGATCTACAACATAGGTGCTCCTTGTGAGAGCTTGAAAGAAAGTCGAGAATGTGTTATATCTAATTCTACATCAGCGCAATCCTAATTAAAACATATCATAACACAAACATATACAATGACCAGTCTGGCCAAGTTTATCTTCCAGCTCTACTGCGTTCACCATCCTCCTTCTCCCTACTGTCTTTAGTCTGGGACGGGCTTTTCAATTGTCTCACACGCCTGTAATGATTACATTTCTGCCGCCCCATGTCCATGTCGCTAATACAGAAATTCTGTGTCGTACAGCCGCTCCGTCCAATGTTGGTTTAGCAGCTCACAGGGTCGGTAATGGTATTATAATAATGCCTGATCATCCGGGCTTACAAGCCGTGACCAGTAGCTGTGCCAGGTTTCCATGCATTACCGTGGACGCACGCCCACAATACACTGAGAAAGTTTAGCACCATATACCCTATAACAATTGTGGGTAATGTCTGTACCATTACACCTCTGCTTCCCACACAATTGTTGGCCAATGTGCCAATGCGCAGAAATAGCCTAACACTTCATATTGGTAGGTTTGCATATGACAAATCAATATATCAAACATCCAATACACATAAACATATTGATTAAACTAGACATATTATGATACTTTAACATCATAGCATAATGCACTAGTTAGTTTGTATGTATACGAAATGAGACGTATATACACAAAAAGAATATGTACGAAGCATATTCCTAGCATCGTATATTCATATGAAATTACACATACATACATCCAACCTATCCATAAACATTATATTACTTCAAGATGGACATCTAATGATACTCAATATAATAGCATCAGGCATTATTAATGAGTACTAATATTGTATAGCTACAAAATGAGTTATACAACAAGTCTAATTGAAGTGACCACACAGACCAGCCATATTTGCTGAGCTGCCCGGTTTAATCACCACTTAGTTACTGCTGTTGTAAGAATTAAATAAATAGTCAGTTGACTATATTCTGTACAACAAATGCACACACCAAAAAGCAACTAGGATAGTGTACAAAGAAATGACAAGCATCTACCAAGACACCTAAAAGTATACCCAGACAAGATCTGTCTCACATAAGGCAGCACACTCAAAGCAATCCGATATTGAACACAGAACTCAGAAAGAACACTCAAGTAACCTATGACAATGATAGTTCTTGCAATACTCTAGATCAGATATAGACTGAAAATCAGTAACTAAGAAATAACTTTTGTAGTGAAATCTAACATAATAATCATGCATATGACTACAAACACTGAGCTGGCAGCCTACCTGTTCTGAAGTCAGACTTAATCTAAAGGGAAAAAGTCTAGCAGGGGTTTTTATACCTAGCCTAGCAGTAGACACTTATCTCCCCGGAATTCCATTCATAAATTCTTCTTATCTCCCCCTGACGTTAATTGCAATTAACTCCAAGTCTGTCCAGTCATAAAAATTCTTTCTGCATGCACACTAGCCTTCACCATAGTGTCACACCTGGATGGTTTTGAGTTGCCAGCCCCAGATCAGTTTCACAGTCTTATCAGTGATTTCACACCTTGCGCCTCTAGTCTCTACCAGATGGGGTTAGCCATCGCGGTTGGGCGATTTCCTAGCTATGCTTATCAGGTGTCATGTCAAGGGAACAATTAGGTTCTCATGGTCAACAGCCAGTTTACAACTCTGTTGGTAAACCAGGTTTGCTGGCGTCTTGCCTGGTTGGTTTTAATTAATATTCAGTCCCCTGAGTCTGCCCTCCCTTCTGGCTGGATTGATAACCTCTGGGGGTGACCGGTACTGGTGTCAAATTAACTTCCCAAATAGAAAGCCATTCCTGGTGGTTTGTTTACTTGCAGGTTTTGCAAGCTTATGTCAAGACAGTATAGCCTTGAATATAGAGAAGACAGTTTTGTTCGTCTGTTGATCCTCTACATGGCCCATCAAAAGTGAACCGAAAATTGTTCTGGGAAGTAAAGGCTGCAAATTCGTGACAGATTGCCAAGAAAAAGATTTCCAGTACAAACTGTCAATGAAAAGGTTATATGTGTATATTTATAATGTCAAGAAAAAGGTTCTTCATGTTGTTTGTTAAAGAATAAAGTGTTAGCATCCAGATAAGATATAATGCAGAGAAAAACAAAAGATTATGCACAGCAGACATACATTAAGAAAACATCTCATTGTCGCAACATGTTTTGTTCAAACTTACTATACAATTAGTAAGAACTAACCTGAAAACAAATTGTCTTTATGTAATTTAACTTTAATTTAGGAAGGCTGTGCATGAGATCCACTACCGTGTGTCCAGGGCAAAATAGAATATCCTCAAGTTCTTTACTTTGTCAAAACTGACTAGAACTCAATCATTACCCCATACATCTCCAATTATTTCTAGCTGTAGTAGAGGCAGTACCTAGGACACATGCCTGATGGCCCAAAGGTCATGTGTTCAAATCCTCCTTGAGGGGAAAAAAAAAAGGGGGGGGGGTGTAGGAGGGTGTTTCAGTTCAGTCTAAAATTGGTATCAGGAAATGTTCTGGGAAGTCTATTAAGATCTTCTGTGACACTCTAAATGTCCAAAGTCATTTCAGACTTATAATATTCACCAATATTAAGTCAGAATAAAGGACATGTAACATACCTGTTTTTCTCATTGTAATGTAATCAGCCATCCCTCCATCTGGTGACCCTATCATGGGGGTGTATGAAATGTGATAAACAATATCAGTATAGAAATCATAGTGTGGAAAATCTGCTGTGTATTTTAACATTTCAAATCCATCTATCATGTGCCATGCCAGTAGGTGTGGGTGGTCATGTTTTGCCATCTCACTCGATCACCAGAGTCGTGGATCAGCTCCGTGTTTCTGTCTCGACCATGCCACGAGGCCAAGCCATCCGGTGTTTGCTTCTAGGTCTTCCTCTTGGTCTGTTCCCTTCAATCTTGCCAGTTGTCACCAAGTTCTCCAATTCATTTCTTCTCATAACATGCCCAAAATATGTTGGCTGTCTGCGTCTAATGTCTCTAATCAGTTTACGATCTTCGTTTGTTTCTTGAAGGACCTGTTCATTGGTCTTTCTGGCTGTCCATGGTATTCTTTGCATTTTCCTCAGAAACCACATTTCTACAGCCATCAGATGTTTTTCAGCTTGACTGCTCATTGTCCAAGCTTCACATCCATATAAAAGTACAGGTTCTATGTAGCACCTCAACACTCTTTTTCTCGTTTCAATTGACATCTTTTTATTGGTCAGTATGTTTTTCATCTTGCTAAAGGCTACCTTTGCCATGGCGATTCTTGTTCTAATCTCTTCAAGGCATCTCCCATCAGATGTTATTACTGTTCCGAGATAATTGTACCTATTCACTTGTTGAAGAATATTCCCATTTACTTGTATATTACATTGTGGTATTTCGTTCTTCCTAGTGACGACCATAATCTGTGTCTTTTTACAATTTAATTCTAACCCTCGTTGTTCACTGTGTGTAAACACTGCATCTACATTTCAAATATGAAAAAATATATAGTAAAGGATCATGATGTAAACAATAGGATAATACTAAGAGAATTCAAGAGTTAGATGTCAATGTAGAATGTCAAGGACCAGGTTCTCAGTACAGACTGTTAAGGAAGAGGTTCTCGGTACAGATTGTCAAGGTACAGGTTCTCAGAATACATTGTCAAAGTACAAGTTCTCAGAATAGATTGTCAAGCTACACATTTTCAGTACAGACTGTCAATTTACAGGTTCTCGGGATAGATTTTGAAGGTGCAGGTTCTCAGTACAGAATGTCAAGGTACAGGATCTCAATACAGACAGTCAGGGTGCAGGTTCTCAGAATAGACTGTCAAGGTACATGTTATTAGAACAGAATGTCAAGATACAGGTTCATGGTATAGACTGCCAAGGAGCAGACACTCAGTATAGACCATAAAGGAACAGACTCTCAATATAAATTGTCAAGGAACAGATTCAGTGTAGATTGTCAAGGAACAGACTTAGTATAGACTGCTAAGGAAGAGGTTTTCAATGTAGATTGCCAAGAAAAAGATTTTCAGTACAAACTGTCAATTAAAAGGTTATATGTGTATATTTATAATGTCAAGAAAAAGGTTCTTCATGTTGTTTGTTAAAGAATAAAGTGTTAGCATCCAGATAAGATATAATGCAGAGAAAAACAAAAGATTATGCACAGCAGACATACATTAAGAAAACATCTCATTGTCGCAACATGTTTTGTTCAAACTTACTATACAATTAGTAAGAACTAACCTGAAAACAAATTGTCTTTATGTAATTTAACTTTAATTTAGGAAGGCTGTGCATGAGATCCACTACCGTGTGTCCAGGGCAAAATAGAATATCCTCAAGTTCTTTACTTTGTCAAAACTGACTAGAACTCAATCATTACCCCATACATCTCCAATTATTTCTAGCTGTAGTAGAGGCAGTACCTAGGACACATGCCTGATGGCCCAAAGGTCATGTGTTCAAATCCTCCTTAGGAAAAAAGGGGGGTGGGAGGGTGTTTCAGTTCAGTCTAAAATTGGTATCAGGAAATGTTCTGGGAAGTCTATTAAGATCTTCTGTGACACTCTAAATGTCCAAAGTCATTTCAGACATAATATTCACCAATATTAAGTCAGAATAAAGGACATGTAACATACCTGTTTTTCTCATTGTAATGTAATCAGCCATCCCTCCATCTGGTGACCCTATCATGGGGGTGTATGAAATGTGATAAACAATATCAGTATAGAAATCATAGTGTGGAAAATCTGCTGTGTATTTTAACATTTCAAATCCATCTATCATGTGCCATGCCAGTAGGTGTGGGTGGTCATGTTTTGCCATCTCACTCGATCACCAGAGTCGTGGATCAGCTCCGTGTTTCTGTCTCGACCATGCCACGAGGCCAAGCCATCCGGTGTTTGCTTCTAGGTCTTCCTCTTGGTCTGTTCCCTTCAATCTTGCCAGTTGTCACCAAGTTCTCCAATTCATTTCTTCTCATAACATGCCCAAAATATGTTGGCTGTCTGCGTCTAATGTCTCTAATCAGTTTACGATCTTCGTTTGTTTCTTGAAGGACCTGTTCATTGGTCTTTCTGGCTGTCCATGGTATTCTTTGCATTTTCCTCAGAAACCACATTTCTACAGCCATCAGATGTTTTTCAGCTTGACTGCTCATTGTCCAAGCTTCACATCCATATAAAAGTACAGGTTCTATGTAGCACCTCAACACTCTTTTCCTCGTTTCAATTGACATCTTTTTATTGGTCAGTATGTTTTTCATCTTACTAAAGGCTACCTTTGCCATGGCGATTCTTGTTCTAATCTCTTCAAGGCATCTCCCATCAGATGTTATTACTGTTCCGAGATAATTGTACCTATTCACTTGTTGAAGAATATTCCCATTTACTTGTATATTACATTGTGGTATTTCGTTCTTCCTAGTGACGACCATAATCTGTGTCTTTTTACAATTTAATTCTAACCCTCGTTGTTCACTGTGTGTAAACACTGCATCTACATTTCAAATATGAAAAAATATATAGTAAAGGATCATGATGTAAACAATAGGATAATACCAAGAGAATTCAAGAGTTAGATGTCAATGTAGAATGTCAAGGACCAGGTTCTCAGTACAGACTGTTAAGGAAGAGGTTCTCGGTACAGATTGTCAAAGTACAGGTTCTCAGAATACATTGTCAAAGTACAAGTTCTCAGAATAGATTGTCAAGGTACACATTTTCAGTACAGACTGTCAAGTTACAGGTTCTCGGGATAGATTTTGAAGGTGCAGGTTCTCAGTACAGAATGTCAAGGTACAGGATCTCAATACAGACAGTCAGGGTGCAGGTTCTCAGAATAGACTGTCAAGGTACATGTTATTAGAACAGAATGTCAAGATACAGGTTCATGGTATAGACTGCCAAGGAGCAGACACTTAGTATAGACCATAAAGGAACAGACTCTCAATATAAATTGTCAAGGAACAGATTCAGTGTAGATTGTCAAGGAACAGACTTAGTATAGACTGCTAAGGAAGAGGTTTTCAATGTAGATTGCCAAGAAAAAGATTTTCAGTACAAACTGTCAATTAAAAGGTTATATGTGTATATTTATAATGTCAAGAAAAAGGTTCTTCATGTTGTTTGTTAAAGAATAAAGTGTTAGCATCCAGATAAGATATAATGCAGAGAAAAACAAAAGATTATGCACAGCAGACATACATTAAGAAAACAACATCTCATTGTCGCAACATGTTTTGTTCAAACTTACTATACAATCAGTAAGAACTAACCTGAAAACAAATTGTCTTTATGTAATTTAACTTTAATTTAGGAAGGCTGTGCATGAGAACCACTATCGTGTGTCCAGGGCAAAATAGAATATCCTCAAGTTCTTTACTTTGTCAAAACTGACTAGAACTCAATCATTACCCCATACATCTCCAATTCTTTCTAGCTGTAGTAAAGGCAGTACCTAGGACACATGCCTGATGGCCCAAAGGTCATGTGTTCAAATCCTCCTTGAGGGGAAAAAAGAGGGGTGGGAGGGTGTTTCAGTTCAGTCTAAAATTGGTATCAGGATATGTTCTGGGAAGTCTATTAAGATCTTCTGTGACACTCTAAATGTCCAAAGTCATTTCAGACATAATATTCACCAATATTAAGTCAGAATAAAGGACATGTAACATACCTGTTTTTCTCATTGTAATGTAATCAGCCATCCCTCCATCTGGTGACCCTATCATGGGGGTGTATGAAATGTGATAAACAATATCAGTATAGAAATCATAGTGTGGAAAATCTGCTGTGTATTTTAACATTTCAAATCCATCTATCATGTGCCATGCCAGTAAGTGTGGGTGGTCATGTTTTGCCATCTCACTCGATCACCAGAGTCGTGGATCAGCTCCGTGTTTCTGTCTCGACCATGCCACGAGGCCAAGCCATCCGGTGTTTGCTTCTAGGTCTTCCTCTTGGTCTGTTCCCTTCGATCTTGACAGTTGTCACCAAGTTCTCTAATTCATTTCTTCTCATAACATGCCCAAAAAATGTTGGCTGTCTGCGTCTAATGTCTCTAATCAGTTTACGATCTTCGTTTGTTTCTTGAAGGACCTGTTCATTGGTCTTTCTGGCTGTCCATGGTATTCTTTGCATTTTCCTCAGAAACCACATTTCTACAGCCATCAGATGTTTTTCAGCTTGACTGCTCATTGTCCAGCTTCACATCCATATAAAAGTACAGGTTCTATGTAGCACCTCAACACTCTTTTTCTCGTTTCAATTGACATCTTTTTATTGGTCAGTATGTTTTTCATCTTGCTAAAGGCTACCTTTGCCATGGCGATTCTTGTTCTAATCTCTTCAAGGCATCTCCCATCAGATGTTATTACTGTTCCGAGATAATTGTACCTATTCACTTGTTGAAGAATATTCCCATTTACTTGTATATTACATTGTGGATTTCGTTCTTCCTAGTGACGACCATAATCTGTGTCTTTTTACAATTTAATTCTAACCCTCGTTGTTCACTGTGTGTAAACACTGCATCTACATTTCAAATATGAAAAAATATATAGTAAAGGATCATGATGTAAACAATAGGATAATACCAAGAGAATTCAAGAGTTAGATGTCAATGTAGAATGTCAAGGACCAGGTTCTCAGTACAGACTGTTAAGGAAGAGGTTCTCGGTACAGATTGTCAAAGTACAGGTTCTCAGAATACATTGTCAAAGTACAAGTTCTCAGAATAGATTGTCAAGGTACACATTTTCAGTACAGACTGTCAAGTTACAGGTTCTCGGGATAGATTTTGAAGGTGCAGGTTCTCAGTACAGAATGTCAAGGTACAGGATCTCAATACAGACAGTCAGGGTGCAGGTTCTCAGAATAGACTGTCAAGGTACATGTTATTAGAACAGAATGTCAAGATACAGGTTCATGGTATAGACTGCCAAGGAGCAGACACTTAGTATAGACCATAAAGGAACAGACTCTCAATATAAATTGTCAAGGAACAGATTCAGTGTAGATTGTCAAGGAACAGACTTAGTATAGACTGCTAAGGAAGAGGTTTTCAATGTAGATTGCCAAGAAAAAGATTTTCAGTACAAACTGTCAATTAAAAGGTTATATGTGTATATTTATAATGTCAAGAAAAAGGTTCTTCATGTTGTTTGTTAAAGAATAAAGTGTTAGCATCCAGATAAGATATAATGCAGAGAAAAACAAAAGATTATGCACAGCAGACATACATTAAGAAAACAACATCTCATTGTCGCAACATGTTTTGTTCAAACTTACTATACAATCAGTAAGAACTAACCTGAAAACAAATTGTCTTTATGTAATTTAACTTTAATTTAGGAAGGCTGTGCATGAGATCCACTATCGTGTGTCCAGGGCAAAATAGAATATCCTCAAGTTCTTTACTTTGTCAAAACTGACTAGAACTCAATCATTACCCCATACATCTCCAATTCTTTCTAGCTGTAGTAAAGGCAGTACCTAGGACACATGCCTGATGGCCCAAAGGTCATGTGTTCAAATCCTCCTTGAGGGGAAAAAAGAGGGGTGGGAGGGTGTTTCAGTTCAGTCTAAAATTGGTATCAGGAAATGTTCTGGGAAGTCTATTAAGATCTTCTGTGACACTCTAAATGTCCAAAGTCATTTCAGACATAATATTCACCAATATTAAGTCAGAATAAAGGACATGTAACATACCTGTTTTTCTCATTGTAATGTAATCAGCCATCCCTCCATCTGGTGACCCTATCATGGGGGTGTATGAAATGTGATAAACAATATCAGTATAGAAATCATAGTGTGGAAAATCTGCTGTGTATTTTAACATTTCAAATCCATCTATCATGTGCCATGCCAGTAAGTGTGGGTGGTCATGTTTTGCCATCTCACTCGATCACCAGAGTCGTGGATCAGCTCCGTGTTTCTGTCTCGACCATGCCACGAGGCCAAGCCATCCGGTGTTTGCTTCTAGGTCTTCCTCTTGGTCTGTTCCCTTCGATCTTGCCAGTTGTCACCAAGTTCTCTAATTCATTTCTTCTCATAACATGCCCAAAAAATGTTGGCTGTCTGCGTCTAATGTCTCTAATCAGTTTACGATCTTCGTTTGTTTCTTGAAGGACCTGTTCATTGGTCTTTCTGGCTGTCCATGGTATTCTTTGCATTTTCCTCAGAAACCACATTTCTACAGCCATCAGATGTTTTTCAGCTTGACTGCTCATTGTCCAAGCTTCACATCCATATAAAAGTACAGGTTCTATGTAGCACCTCAACACTCTTTTTCTCGTTTCAATTGACATCTTTTTATTGGTCAGTATGTTTTTCATCTTGCTAAAGGCTACCTTTGCCATTACGATTCTTGTTCTAATCTCTTCAAGGCATCTCCCATCAGATGTTATTACTGTTCCGAGATAATTGTACCTATTCACTTGTTGAAGAATATTCCCATTTACTTGTATATTACATTGTGGATTTCGTTCTTCCTAGTGACGACCATAATCTGTGTCTTTTTACAATTTAATTCTAACCCTCGTTGTTCACTGTGTGTAAACACTGCATCTACATTTCAAATATGAAAAAATATATAGTAAAGGATCATGATGTAAACAATAGGATAATACCAAGAGAATTCAAGAGTTAGATGTCAATGTAGAATGTCAAGGACCAGGTTCTCAGTACAGACTGTTAAGGAAGAGGTTCTCGGTACAGATTGTCAAAGTACAGGTTCTCAGAATACATTGTCAAAGTACAAGTTCTCAGAATAGATTGTCAAGGTACACATTTTCAGTACAGACTGTCAAGTTACAGGTTCTCGGGATAGATTTTGAAGGTGCAGGTTCTCAGTACAGAATGTCAAGGTACAGGATCTCAATACAGACAGTCAGGGTGCAGGTTCTCAGAATAGACTGTCAAGGTACATGTTATTAGAACAGAATGTCAAGATACAGGTTCATGGTATAGACTGCCAAGGAGCAGACACTTAGTATAGACCATAAAGGAACAGACTCTCAATATAAATTGTCAAGGAACAGATTCAGTGTAGATTGTCAAGGAACAGACTTAGTATAGACTGCTAAGGAAGAGGTTTTCAATGTAGATTGCCAAGAAAAAGATTTTCAGTACAAACTGTCAATTAAAAGGTTATATGTGTATATTTATAATGTCAAGAAAAAGGTTCTTCATGTTGTTTGTTAAAGAATAAAGTGTTAGCATCCAGATAAGATATAATGCAGAGAAAAACAAAAGATTATGCACAGCAGACATACATTAAGAAAACAACATCTCATTGTCGCAACATGTTTTGTTCAAACTTACTATACAATCAGTAAGAACTAACCTGAAAACAAATTGTCTTTATGTAATTTAACTTTAATTTAGGAAGGCTGTGCATGAGATCCACTATCGTGTGTCCAAGGCAAAATAGAATATCCTCAAGTTCTTTACTTTGTCAAAACTGACTAGAACTCAATCATTACCCCATACATCTCCAATTCTTTCTAGCTGTAGTAAAGGCAGTACCTAGGACACATGCCTGATGGCCCAAAGGTCATGTGTTCAAA
This sequence comes from Cepaea hortensis, assembly GCA_963921405.1. Classification (NCBI taxonomy): domain Eukaryota; kingdom Metazoa; phylum Mollusca; class Gastropoda; order Stylommatophora; family Helicidae; genus Cepaea; species Cepaea hortensis. The sequence goes on from OY992877.1 coordinate 183,627,946, forward strand.
TCCTCCTTGAGGGGAAAAAAGAGGGGTGGGAGGGTGTTTCAGTTCAGTCTAAAATTGGTATCAGGAAATGTTCTGGGAAGTCTATTAAGATCTTCTGTGACACTCTAAATGTCCAAAGTCATTTCAGACATAATATTCACCAATATTAAGTCAGAATAAAGGACATGTAACATACCTGTTTTTCTCATTGTAATGTAATCAGCCATCCCTCCATCTGGTGACCCTATCATGGGGGTGTATGAAATGTGATAAACAATATCAGTATAGAAATCATAGTGTGGAAAATCTGCTGTGTATTTTAACATTTCAAATCCATCTATCATGTGCCATGCCAGTAAGTGTGGGTGGTCATGTTTTGCCATCTCACTCGATCACCAGAGTCGTGGATCAGCTCCGTGTTTCTGTCTCGACCATGCCACGAGGCCAAGCCATCCGGTGTTTGCTTCTAGGTCTTCCTCTTGGTCTGTTCCCTTCGATCTTGCCAGTTGTCACCAAGTTCTCTAATTCAATTCTTCTCATAACATGCCCAAAAAATGTTGGCTGTCTGCGTCTAATGTCTCTAATCAGTTTACGATCTTCGTTTGTTTCTTGAAGGACCTGTTCATTGGTCTTTCTGGCTGTCCATGGTATTCTTTGCATTTTCCTCAGAAACCACATTTCTACAGCCATCAGATGTTTTTCAGCTTGACTGCTCATTGTCCAAGCTTCACATCCATATAAAAGTACAGGTTCTATGTAGCACCTCAACACTCTTTTTCTCGTTTCAATTGACATCTTTTTATTGGTCAGTATGTTTTTCATCTTGCTAAAGGCTACCTTTGCCATTACGATTCTTGTTCTAATCTCTTCAAGGCATCTCCCATCAGATGTTATTACTGTTCCGAGATAATTGTACCTATTCACTTGTTGAAGAATATTCCCATTTACTTGTATATTACATTGTGGATTTCGTTCTTCCTAGTGACGACCATAATCTGTGTCTTTTTACAATTTAATTCTAACCCTCGTTGTTCACTGTGTGTAAACACTGCATCTACATTTCAAATATGAAAAAATATATAGTAAAGGATCATGATGTAAACAATAGGATAATACCAAGAGAATTCAAGAGTTAGATGTCAATGTAGAATGTCAAGGACCAGGTTCTCAGTACAGACTGTTAAGGAAGAGGTTCTCGGTACAGATTGTCAAGGTACAGGTTCTCAGAATACATTGTCAAAGTACAAGTTCTCAGAATAGATTGTCAAGGTACACATTTTCAGTACAGACTGTCAAGTTATAGGTTCTCGGGATAGATTTTGAAGGTGCAGGTTCTCAGTACAGAATGTCAAGGTACAGGATCTCAGTACAGACAGTCAGGGTGCAGGTTCTCAGAATAGACTGTCAAGGTACATGTTATTAGAACAGAATGTCAAGGTACAGGTTCGTGGTATAGACTGCCAAGGAGCAGACACTCAGTATAGACCATAAAGGAACAGACTCTCAATATAAATTGTCAAGGAACAGATTCAGTGTAGATTGTCAAGGAACAGACTTAGTATAGACTGCTAAGGAAGAGGTTTTCAATGTAGATTGCCAAGAAAAAGATTTTCAGTACAAACTGTCAATTAAAAGGTTATATGTGTATATTTATAATGTCAAGAAAAAGGTTCTTCATGTTGTTTGTTAAAGAATAAAGTGTTAGCATCCAGATAAGATATAATGCAGAGAAAAACAAAAGATTATGCACAGCAGACATACATTAAGAAAACAACATCTCATTGTCGCAACATGTTTTGTTCAAACTTACTATACAATCAGTAAGAACTAACCTGAAAACAAATTGTCTTTATGTAATTTAACTTTAATTTAGGAAGGCTGTGCATGAGATCCACTACCGTGTGTCCAGGGCAAAATAGAATATCCTCAAGTTCTTTACTTTGTCAAAACTGACTAGAACTTAATCATTACCCCATACATCTCCAATTCTTTCTAGCTGTAGTAAAGGCAGTACCTAGGACACATGCCATGGCCCAAAGGTCATGTGTTCAAATCCTCCTTGAGGGGAAAAAAGAGGGGTGGGAGGATGTTTCAGTTCAGTCTAAAATTGGTATCAGGAAATGTTCTGGGAAGTCTATTAAGATCTTCTGTGACACTCTAAATGTCCAAAGTCATTTCAGACATAATATTCACCAATATTAAGTCAGAATAAAGGACATGTAACATACCTGTTTTTCTCATTGTAATGTAATCAGCCATCCCTCCATCTGGTGACCCTATCATGGGGGTGTATGAAATGTGATAAACAATATCAGTATAGAAATCATAGTGTGGAAAATCTGCTGTGTATTTTAACATTTCAAATCCATCTATCATGTGCCATGCCAGTAAGTGTGGGTGGTCATGTTTTGCCATCTCACTCGATCACCAGAGTCGTGGATCAGCTCCGTGTTTCTGTCTCGACCATGCCACGAGGCCAAGCCATCCGGTGTTTGCTTCTAGGTCTTCCTCTTGGTCTGTTCCCTTCGATCTTGCCAGTTGTCACCAAGTTCTCTAATTCATTTCTTCTCATAACATGCCCAAAAAATGTTGGCTGTCTGCGTCTAATGTCTCTAATCAGTTTACGATCTTCGTTTGTTTCTTGAAGGACCTGTTCATTGGTCTTTCTGGCTGTCCATGGTATTCTTTGCATTTTCCTCAGAAACCACATTTCTACAGCCATCAGATGTTTTTCAGCTTGACTGCTCATTGTCCAAGCTTCACATCCATATAAAAGTACAGGTTCTATGTAGCACCTCAACACTCTTTTTCTCGTTTCAATTGACATCTTTTTATTGGTCAGTATGTTTTTCATCTTGCTAAAGGCTACCTTTGCCATTACGATTCTTGTTCTAATCTCTTCAAGGCATCTCCCATCAGATGTTATTACTGTTCCGAGATAATTGTACCTATTCACTTGTTGAAGAATATTCCCATTTACTTGTATATTACATTGTGGATTTCGTTCTTCCTAGTGACGACCATAATCTGTGTCTTTTTACAATTTAATTCTAACCCTCGTTGTTCACTGTGTGTAAACACTGCATCTACATTTCAAATATGAAAAAATATATAGTAAAGGATCATGATGTAAACAATAGGATAATACCAAGAGAATTCAAGAGTTAGATGTCAATGTAGAATGTCAAGGACCAGGTTCTCAGTACAGACTGTTAAGGAAGAGGTTCTCGGTACAGATTGTCAAGGTACAGGTTCTCAGAATACATTGTCAAAGTACAAGTTCTCAGAATAGATTGTCAAGGTACACATTTTCAGTACAGACTGTCAAGTTATAGGTTCTCGGGATAGATTTTGAAGGTGCAGGTTCTCAGTACAGAATGTCAAGGTACAGGATCTCAGTACAGACAGTCAGGGTGCAGGTTCTCAGAATAGACTGTCAAGGTACATGTTATTAGAACAGAATGTCAAGGTACAGGTTCGTGGTATAGACTGCCAAGGAGCAGACACTCAGTATAGACCATAAAGGAACAGACTCTCAATATAAATTGTCAAGGAACAGATTCAGTGTAGATTGTCAAGGAACAGACTTAGTATAGACTGCTAAGGAAGAGGTTTTCAATGTAGATTGCCAAGAAAAAGATTTTCAGTACAAACTGTCAATTAAAAGGTTATATGTGTATATTTATAATGTCAAGAAAAAGGTTCTTCATGTTGTTTGTTAAAGAATAAAGTGTTAGCATCCAGATAAGATATAATGCAGAGAAAAACAAAAGATTATGCACAGCAGACATACATTAAGAAAACAACATCTCATTGTCGCAACATGTTTTGTTCAAACTTACTATACAATCAGTAAGAACTAACCTGAAAACAAATTGTCTTTATGTAATTTAACTTTAATTTAGGAAGGCTGTGCATGAGATCCACTACCGTGTGTCCAGGGCAAAATAGAATATCCTCAAGTTCTTTACTTTGTCAAAACTGACTAGAACTTAATCATTACCCCATACATCTCCAATTCTTTCTAGCTGTAGTAAAGGCAGTACCTAGGACACATGCCATGGCCCAAAGGTCATGTGTTCAAATCCTCCTTGAGGGGAAAAAAGAGGGGTGGGAGGATGTTTCAGTTCAGTCTAAAATTGGTATCAGGAAATGTTCTGGGAAGTCTATTAAGATCTTCTGTGACACTCTAAATGTCCAAAGTCATTTCAGACATAATATTCACCAATATTAAGTCAGAATAAAGGACATGTAACATACCTGTTTTTCTCATTGTAATGTAATCAGCCATCCCTCCATCTGGTGACCCTATCATGGGGGTGTATGAAATGTGATAAACAATATCAGTATAGAAATCATAGTGTGGAAAATCTGCTGTGTATTTTAACATTTCAAATCCATCTATCATGTGCCATGCCAGTAAGTGTGGGTGGTCATGTTTTGCCATCTCACTCGATCACCAGAGTCGTGGATCAGCTCCGTGTTTCTGTCTCGACCATGCCACGAGGCCAAGCCATCCGGTGTTTGCTTCTAGGTCTTCCTCTTGGTCTGTTCCCTTCGATCTTGCCAGTTGTCACCAAGTTCTCTAATTCATTTCTTCTCATAACATGCCCAAAATATGTTGGCTGTCTGCGTCTAATGTCTCTAATCAGTTTACGATCTTCGTTTGTTTCTTGAAGGACCTGTTCATTGGTCTTTCTGGCTGTCCATGGTATTCTTTGCATTTTCCTCAGAAACCACATTTCTACAGCCATCAGATGTTTTTCAGCTTGACTGCTCATTGTCCAAGCTTCACATCCATATAAAAGTACAGGTTCTATGTAGCACCTCAACACTCTTTTTCTCGTTTCAATTGACATCTTTTTATTGGTCATTATGTTTTTCATCTTGCTAAAGGCTATGGCGATTCTTGTTCTAATCTCTTCAAGGCATCTCCCATCAGATGTTATTACTGTTCCGAGATAATTGTACCTATTCACTTGTTGAAGAATATTCCCATTTACTTGTATATTACATTGTGATATTTCGTTCTTCCTAGTGACGACCATAATCTGTGTCTTTTTACAATTTAATTCTAACCCTCGTTGTTCACTGTGTGTAAACACTGCATCTACATTTCAAATATGAAAAAATATATAGTAAAGGATCATGATGTAAACAATAGGATAATACCAAGAGAATTCAAGAGTTAGATGTCAATGTAGAATGTCAAGGACCAGGTTCTCAGTACAGACTGTTAAGGAAGAGGTTCTCGGTACAGATTGTCAAGGTACAGGTTCTCAGAATACATTGTCAAAGTACAAGTTCTCAGAATAGATTGTCAAGGTACACATTTTCAGTACAGACTGTCAAGTTACAGGTTCTCGGGATAGATTTTGAAGGTGCAGGTTCTCAGTACAGAATGTCAAGGTACAGGATCTCAGTACAGACAGTCAGGGTGCAGGTTCTCAGAATAGACTGTCAAGGTACATGTTATTAGAACAGAATGTCAAGGTACAGGTTCGTGGTATAGACTTCCAAGGAGCAGACACTCAGTATAGACCATAAAGGAACAGACTCTCAGTATAAATTGTCAAGGAACAGATTCAGTGTAGATTGTCAAGGAACAGATTCAGTGTAGATTGTCAAGGAACAAACTTAGTATAGACTGCTAAGGAAGAGGTTTTCAATGTAGATTGCCAAGAAAAAGATTTTCAGTACAAACTGTCAATGAAAAGGTTATATGTGTATATTTATAATGTCAAGAAAAAGGTTCTTCATGTTGTTTGTTAAAGAATAAAGTGTTAGCATCCAGATAAGATATAATGCAGAGAAAAACAAAAGATTATGCACAGCAGACATACATTAAGAAAACAACATCTCATTGTCGCAACATGTTTTGTTCAAACTTACTATATAATCAGTAAGAACTAACCTGAAAACAAATTGTCTTTATGTAATTTAACTTTAATTTAGGAAGGCTATGCATGAGATCCACCACCGTGTGTCCAGGGGAAAATAGAATATCCTCAAGGTCTTTACTTTGTCTAAACTGACTAGAACTCAATCATTACCCCATACATCTCCGATTCTTCCTAGCTGCAGTAGAGGCCGTAGCTAGCACACATGCCTGCCGGCCCAAAGGTCATGTATTCAAATCCTCCTTCAGAGGAAAAAAAAAAAGGGGGGGGGGCGGTTCAGTTCAGCCTAAAATTGGTATCAGGAAATGTTCTGGGAAGTCTATTAAGATCTTCTCTGACGCACTAAATGTCCAGTCATTTCAAACTTATAATATACACCAAGATTAAGTCAGAATAAAGGACATGTAACATACCTGTTTTTCTCATTTTAATATAGTCAGCCATCCCTCCATCAGGTGACTCTATCATGTGGGTACATGAAAAGTGATAAAAATTATCAGTGAAGAAATCATAGTGTGGAAAATCAACTGTGTATTTTAACATTTCCAACAGGGGAAAACAAATAGTAAAGGATCATGATGTAAACAACAGGATAATACCAAGAGAATTCAAGAATTAGATGTCCATGTAGAATTTCAAGGTACAGGTTCTCAGTACAGACTGTTAAGGAAGAGGTTCTTGGTACAGATTGTCAAGGAACAGGTTCTCAGAATATATTGTCAAAGTACAAGTTCTCAGAATAGATTATCAAGGTACAGGTTTTCAGTACAGAATGTCAAGATACAGGTTCTCAGTATAGACTGTCAAGATGCAGGTTCTCAGAATAAATTGTCAAGGTACAGGTTCTCAGTACAGATTGTAAGGAAGAGGTTCTCGGTACAGATTGTTAAGGTACAGGTTCTCAGTATAGACTGTCAAGGTACAGGTTCTCAGTACAGACTGTTAAGGAAGAGGTTCTTGGTACAGATTGTCAAGGAACAGGTTCTCAAAATAAATTGTCAAGGTACAGGTTCTCAGTACAGAATGTCAAGGTACAGGTTCTCAGCACAGACTGTCAAGGTACAGGTTCGTGATATAGACTGCCAAGTGTTAGCATCCAGCTAAGATATAATTTAGAGAAAAACAAAGTATTATTCACAACAGACATACACTATTAAAACAATATCTAATTGTTGCAACATATTTTGCTCAAACTTCCTATACAATCAGTAAGAACTAACCTGAATACAAATTGTCTTTATGTAATTTAACTTTAATTTAGGAAGGCTGTGAATGAGATCCACTACCATGTGCCAGGGGAAAATAGAGTATCCTCAAGGTCTTTACTTTGTCTAAACTGACTAGAACTTAATCAATACCCCATACATCTCCAATTTTCTTAGCTGCAGTAGAGGCAGTAGTTAGCACACATGCCTGCTGGCCCAAAGGTCATGTGTTTAAATCCTCCTAGAGGGGAAAAAAGGGAGCAGGGGGAAGGTGTTTTTAGTTCACCCTAAAAGTGGTATCAGGAAATGCTCTGGGAAGTCTACTAATATCTTCTGTGACACACTAAATTCATTTCAAACTTATAATTCACACCATGATTAAGTCAGAACAAAGAACATATAACATACCTGTTTTTCTCATTTTAATGTAGTCAGCCATCTCTCCATCAGGTGACTCTATCATGTGAGTATATAAAAAGTGAGAACAATTATCAGTGTAGAAATCCATCCATCCATCATGTGTCATGCAGATAAGCATGGGCGGTCATGTTTTGCCATCTCACTCAATCACCAGAGTCATGGATCAGCTCTGTGTTTCTGTCTCAATCATGCCACGTGGCCAAGCCATCCAGGTATTTAATTCTTGGTCTTCCCTATGGTCTCCTCCCTTCGATCTTGCCAGTTGTCACCAAGTTCTACAATTCATTTCTTCTCATACCATGTCCAAAAAATGTTGACTGTCTGCGTCTAATTTCTCTAATCAATTTACGATTTTCATTTGTCTCCTGTAGTACTTGGTCATTGGTTTTTCTGTCCGTCCATGGTATTCTTTGCATTTTCCTCAGAAACCACATTTCTACAGCCATCAGATGTTTTTCAGCTTGTCTGCTCGTTGTCCACACTTCACATCAATATAAAAGTACAGGTTCTATGTAGCACTTCAACTCTTTTTCTTGTTTCAATTGATATCTTTTTATTTGTCAGTATGTTTTTCATCTTGCAAAAGGCTACCTTCGCCATGGCAATTCTTGTTCTAATCTCTTCAAGGCATCTCCCATCAGATGTTATGACTAATCTGAGATAGCTATAAAGATTCACTTGTTTCAGAATATGCCCATTTACTTGTATATTACATTGTGGTATCTCATCCTTCCTAGTGACGACCATAATCTGTGTCTTCTCACAATTCAATTCTAACTCTAGTTGTTCACCGTGTGTAACAACTGCATCTACTAAATGTTGCAGATCCTGTTCATTGACTGCAATCAAGACTGTATCATCTTCATATCTAATGTTATTGATGTACCGTCCCCCAATGTTGATCCCTTCCATATCTTCTATATTTCTGAAAATATTTTCACTGTACAGGGAAAAAAGATCTGGAGACAATACACATCCCTGTCTCACGCCTCTCTTAATAGGCTGACATTGACCTACTTCATTATCAATTCGGTTGGCAGCTTGTTGTTTCCAATATATGTTTTTTACAAGTCTAAGGTCTTTTCCATCAATTTGTAGATCTTCAAGCATCCTTGTCATGTCAACATGTCTCACTTTATCAAAAGCCTATGTGTAGTCAATAAAGCAGACATGTAGATCTTTGTTTACTTCTATAGAACGTTCAATTACTGTTCTCAGTATGTACACAGCATTTACTGTACCCTTACCTTCTACAAATCCACATTGTTCCCCTCTTATGTCAGGTTGTATTTTCTTCCTAACTCTTTGCATGGTAATTCTTAGCCAAATCTTCGTGATGTGACTCATTATACTAATTGTTCGATGTTGATCACATTCCAAGGCTACTGATTTCTTTGGGATTGCAATCTTTGTGTAGAAATCATAGTGTGGAAAATCTACTGTGTATTTTAACATTTTGAATAGGGGAAAACCTATAGTAAAGGATCGTGATGTAAACAATAGGATAATACCAAGAATATTCAACAATTAGATGTCACTGTAGAATTTCAAGGTACAGGTTCTCAGTACAGAGTCAAGGTACAGATTCTCAGTACAGATTGTCAATGTACAGGTTCTCGGTATAGACTTTCAAGGTACAGGTTTCTATACAGACTGTCAAGTTACAGATTCTAGGAATAGATTGTCAAGGTGCAGGTTCTCAGTACAGAATGTCAAGGCACAGGTTTTCAGCACAGACTTTCAATGTACAAGTTCTCAGAATAAATTTACAAGGTAAAGGTTCTCGGTACATAATGTCAAGGTACAGGTTCGTGGCATAGACTGTCAAGGAACAGACGCTCAGTATAGACCACCAAGGAACAGACTCTCAGTATAGATTATCAGGGAACAGACACAGTATAGACTGTCAAAGAACATTCTAAGTGTAGATTGTCTAGGAACAGATTTTCAATACAAACTGTCAATGAAAAGGTTATATGTGTAGATTGTCAAGAAACAGGTTCTCCATGTAGTTTGTTAAAGAATAAAGTGTTGGCAGCCAGACAAGATATAATGCAGAGAAAAACAAAAGATTATGCACAACAGACATACACTAAGAAAACGACATCTCATTGTCGCAACCATATTTGCTCAAACTTACTGTACAATAAGTAAGAACTAACCTGAATACAAACTGTCTTTATGTAATTTACTTTTATTTAGGAAGGCTGCTCATGCCATTCACTACCGTGTGTCTAGAGGATAACAGAATATCCTCAAGTTCTTTACTTTGTCAAAATTGACTAGAACTCAATCATTACCCTATACATCTCCAATTCTTCCTAGCTGCAGTACAGGCAGTAGCTAGCACACATGCCTGTGCTGGTCCAAAGGCCATATGTTCAAATCCTCCTTGAGGGGAAAACATTTTCACAGGGGGAGGAGGGAGAGAGGGAGGGGGGGGGGGGGGGGGGGGGGGGGTTTCAGTTCAGCCTAAAATTGCTATCAGGAAATGTTCTGAGAAGTCTATTAAGATCTTCTGTGACACACTAAATGTCCAAAGTCATTTTAATCTTATAATATACACCATGAGCAAGTCAGAATGAAGGACATCTAACATACCTTTTTTTCTCATTGTAATGTAGTCAGGCATCCCTCCATCAGGTGACTCTATCATGTGGGTATATGAAAAGTGATAAAAATTATCAGTGTAGAAATCATAGTGTGGAAAATCTACTGTGTATTTTAACATTTCCAATAGGGGAAAACTTATAGTAAGGATCATGATGTAAACAACAGGATAATACCAAGAGAATTCAAGAATTAGATGTCAATGTAGAATGTCAAGGTACAGGTTCTCAGAATACATTGTCAAGGTACAGGTTCTCAGTACGAATGAACGAACGAACAAACAAACTTTATTTTCAATGGGTAACAAACTGGGCATGCAGGCCTGTCTTACATTTGGCCCTTCCAATCACTCATCTTTCATTCATCAATAGTGCATGATACATTCACATAGGATACAACATTGACAAATGAGTGTTGTAAACATAAACAATGCATATTACTGACAGAGTCTTACTTGGACATACTTCTGGCTCGCATTTCAAGACAGAGGTGAATAATTACACTCTTATGCACGGCTACGATAGTTTTAGCCCGTTTATTCACAAAACGATTCACATGGGCAAACTCACAGAAGTTGCGCTCTCGGCAACCCGCAACTTATACAACATCATTATCACAGTGTTATAATCATTCATGAGAAATAATACAATATAATAGCATAATATAGCTCTCACACTGTCTCCGCTCAAACACAGCTCGCTTCACAACTCAATCACGCCATCAATATTACAATAATATCTCAGCGCTCACGAAACACTATCACTGCCCTATGTCTGTCCGTCTCGCTGTCCTGAACCCGTCTGACCAACAAAGGTACGTTTGGCCAGTTCACGGCTGCTCACAGTTCGTGAGACCCGTGCGGTGTGGTGTGGTGTGGTGACCACAGGCCTAAGCCTGTTTGTCGGTTGACTCGCACTCGGTAACCCTGCTGCAGGACGCCAGGCTACCTGCCCTGTTTGTCCCTGTCGTACAGGGCATTGGGTCCCTGACAATTACCACGTTATGAGACACATTCCCCACCAACCCACACATCTCCCACCTACACACACCTCCAGGCACACATACATACCCCCACCCACCCATTCCCCACCCACACATCCCCCCATCCACAAACACATCACCCCAGCCATCCCATAAACCACACACACTCACCCACTACAACCACACACACACACATCCCCTGCCAAACCACACATCCCACACCTACCCACACACACATCCTGCACTCACCCACACACATCCACAACAATCTACCCCCACCCACCCACACACTTCCTGTATCCATCCCGTATCCATCCCCCAACCTACACACACTCACCCACCCACACATCCTCCACCCATCCACAGACCCCCCCCCCCCCAAAAAAAAAAATCACCCATCCCCAAACCACACATCCCTTAACCACCGACACAAACATCCCCCGCCATACACACACACACACATCTCTACTCACACAGACATCTCCCCATCCACACACACATCGCCCATCCACACATCCCCTCCAACACATCCACACATACCTCATCCTCCCACACACATCTCCCACCCAAAAGCACCCCACCACCCACACATACATCGATCACCCACACATACTTCCCCAACCCACCCACACACACACATATCCCCCACCCACACACATCCCCCACCCACACACATCCCCCATCTATACACCCATCCACCACATCACCTACACACACTCACTCACACAACCCCACCCACCCACACCTACTCACCCCACTACCCATCAACACCCACACATCCCCACCCACCCAAACTCATATACTGCCACATGGCATTTAGACAGAATGACGTCTTCAGAAAAGACGGTAGAAAATCATTTTGGGAAAACCCCACAAGAAGCTAGGAAACTGTTGGTAAACAGGAAAAACGACAGTGACGTCAGATGACAACAAAAGGGACACGGATTGGGAATGGAAGAGCAGGCCGTGAAAATGCAAATATTGGTGATGGAATAGTGTTGGCACATAAAGCAGTGGCTGCGACGGAGATAGCAGGGAAAGAAGATATACAGGGTTTGCTACAAGGTGTCGCTACAGAACCTACGGGCGTACCTAGACCTATATCGTGCAGAGTGGCAAAGGAGAACTTCAGGCAGAATGACAGAAGGGCAATGGAAGATACGAAGGTACAATATCTATGTAAGCAGGTTAGTGTTGAGTTATTAATGAATTCCTGTAAATAGAACTAGGTCCTGCTTGGCAACAACAAGCTCCTAGGTACGGATAGAATTGATAGAAAATCTCAAACTGACTGTGAGCTCTTATTAAATGTTATTACGTATCAAAATCTTCAGCATGGCCGTTATCTTCAAAGTCATTTACCTTGCGGTTCCAGCGTTGAGCGTTTGTTCATTTTTCATTTATGATTGTTGTGTCGAGCCAGACATTTAAGTGACATACTATTTGCTCAATTGCGTTTAACAGTTTATGAACACGCCGGACTTATAGTATGGCATATACCCACCCACTTATTCCAATCCACTTACACATCCTCCCGCCCACATCCCTCATCCACACACACATCCCCACCCACCTGCACATTTTCCCACCTATCCTCACATCCCCACACACATCCCCCACCCACGCACACATCCCCCACCCACAGATCCCTCACACACATCCCCCACCCACACACCCATCCCCCAACCCATAAACACATCCCACACTCTGACACATACCCCCACCACACACACATTCCCCAAACACATCCCTCACACACACACCCACACATGCTCACGTCTAGACACATACATGACGCCTCACATAATCACTTAAACTAATATGAACAAGCTCGCACACTTTATACGCACATACACTGACAATTATCGTGAGCATCTCAAACAATGTTTAAAACATGGAGAGAAAAAAATTACATGTACATTGTGTAACATAAAATATAGTGATTCTCACACACATAGAGACAGGCACACACACACGCACACACACATCCCCACTCACACAGACATCTCCCCACCCATACACACATCGCCAATCCACACATCCCTTCCAACACACCCACACATCCCCCATCCACCCACACACATCTCCCACAAAAAACACCCCACCACCTACACATACAATCCCAACCCACCCACACACACCCACCCCACACACAATATTCCCCAAACACATATCCCCCACCCACACACATCCCCCACCCATAGACCCATCCACCTCATCACCTACACACACCAACTCACACAACCCCACCCAGCCACACCTACACACCCCACTACCCATCAACACCCACACATCCCCACCCACCCAAACTCATACACCCATGCACACATCCCAACCCACACACACACATCCTCCCACCCACACATCCCTCATCAACACACATCTGTGACATGTTGGGAGTTGGAAGCAGTACCCACTCTGACTTACCTCACAATGAAGTAAAGCTATGAGGATGGGACTGATTTCATTTGGAGGGGATGGGTTCTTGGAAGCCAAAGTGACCCATAATAGCTCTGGAAATCTAGGAGTTTTCCCAGGAAAATTAATTTCTTCCCTCCAAAATCTTCCTTCCCGAAAAAGAGAAACTTAATTAGCTCGAGAATCCCCCACCTATGATCATTTTCCCTTTTAGGTGAAATGGTCACAGGAATTAATAAAATGTAAAGTTCCCTTTTCTGAGTAACCTGGAACCTGGGAGATTACAATAGGACAGAATTTAGCTGTCTATTAGTGTTTACCCAATCACCTGTAGTTCCAGATACCACCTTTATGTGAAGTAGTTTCACTAACTAAACACATAGATAATAAAATGTTTTGCTACACCACAATGGACTTGACAGAAGAATGCAGGAACAGTTAATTTGGTTTATTAATCAAAATAAAAACCTGTGGAAGTAACCAGTGATGCATTATGACATATGAACATACATATTAGTCTACAGGATCAGGTTCCAAAAACACAATGGAGATTAGAACTCCTGAAAAGATCTATTGTTGTTCTGTCATTTCATCACTGGACCACTCTGGACCACCTAACAATGTCTCTGCACTATAACACTGTTCTTTTTGTGAAATTTCCATGAATCTGTAAGTGATTTGGAATAAACAAATCTACACATATTTTGGAGAACTTTCTGGAATGAATAACTTATGATAACAGTTCTTTCGTATGAAATTGTCTATCAGACTTCAGCTTTAAATTAGTAATTTGCATTGAGGTATAAAATTGATCCTAATGATCTTAGAACTGTTTCTACACTTCAGATATAGTCAATCACCAGATCAATCATGAAACACAGATCAGGTTTGGGCACAGTTCAGTGGGGACTCATTGAATATTCTTGGTCCTGGCCACAGATTCCTGTTGCACCTTTATATTACAGATCTGCTCTAGGTTGACAGCCATTGTACATTATTGGGCAATGTTCTGCACCTCTGGATCATGACAATCTGCGAGCACCGCCATCCTCACCTGAGGTGGATAAACATGGTGAACACATTTATATCTAGCCAAAGGATGATAATTCTCCAGTGGACAAGAATGAAAAGGGTTTACAGACATGAGTTACAGAAGGTAGCAGATTCAGGAAGTACCTACAAGTTAAGAGCTACAGTGTGTCTCCTTGTACTGGCATTAGACATCAGCAATTATATTGGGCAAGCTTTCTTTTTACTGCACTTGTACCTAGTGGCCTGTTGGCTGATGTTCTCACAGAGGACACAGACACAGTGACTGACAAGGCTAGAAAAGAATGATGGAGAGTAAATGATGAGATGTACCCAGCATATCTGATCCCTACATAGTAATGGAACAGAATAGGATGATTGTTCATCTCATACATATTAACTCATGTTACCAATCAGTGCTGCCACCATTGTTTTAGTCTGCCTGGATACTTTCCTGTTTATACCCTCTCACCTCTTCTGTCATTTCCTTCACTTACTTCTTCTGACACTGGGGTGATATTTCCCCCTGACAGTTTAGAAGTGCTTATGCATGAAAGCATATTATGTCCTTTACTTACTCCGTCAAACAGGGTGATGGTTTAATCAACTACATTCCACATGTTGCATCAAAGTAATAATGTAAAGAAACATACATTAAATATTTCACTCTAAAGTTAATATAAGTAACATATAATTGGTATGAATGTGGAGGTCTATGTGAAATGTTCCTTATGAGGATTTACACTGCCTCTCATTCAATAACACACATATATATACAGAGTGAAAGAAAGATGAGACACCACATTGTACTCATTCTCTCAAACTAACACCATTCTTCTTTTATTCGTTCACTTGAGTGCCGGTGTTGGGCTGTTAGCTGGACTGTGGTTCGTCAGAGTGCTAAATGCTTGTTCGAATAAATCACAGCAGTATAAATGCTGGACCAGTCATGGATGCTAAACAGTTACACACACATTCTGTCTTCACGCCACGAACATATAAGATAAGAGGTAGAGTCTTTCATTCCTCCTTCTCACATTCGCGTGTGTTGGCGGTTCGCTGTGGATTGCAACTAAGGCGACACCTAGAGCACACAGATCATAGTTTATCCTGTACTAACCTGCTCTGAACGCAGTCAGACAGCTAGTAGTTTAGGAGTAGCAGTATGGGCTTCAGTGCCTCTTTTCACAGCTTAAGACATAGTGATTGTACAGCAACTCTTCTGGAAACGAAAGATAGAGGGCGTCAGATATCTACATCAGCGCTGGCAGAGAGTAGCCATCTTGGGACTGGTTGAAAGTTGGTTTCTATCTTCTAATAGAAGAATAAATATATATATTCGTGCCGGAACTTACACACACACACTCTCATACTTAAAGCTTTACCTGACTCAGAAATAAACAAACTCAGGCATAATTTCGTCTGAAGCTTTCCTTCTGAATCAGGATGAGGGACATACAGAGACCTAAACCACATCTGGATGCTTTGCCGGTCGATCTGCATATGCTTGAAAGTTAGCGTCGCTGGACCAAAAACATTTCGCGGGCGACGCGATTATTCTAGGTTAACCAATGAATTGAACAGGCTTAGACCACATGATCTGTCCATCATTGGGTGTCACAGCTATTAATAATGTTGACGCTACATTCCTAGCATTCCAATTCTCCCTAGTGCAAACCTTTAGTGAGAAGTGTGTTTTGAAGTTGTGATGTGCAGATGTGAACAAGACGGAGTGCGCAATCATGCGACAAAATCCCCACCCACCTGCACATTTTCCCACCTATCCTCACATCCCCACACACACATCCCCCACCCACGCACACAACCCCCACCCACCCACACATCCACCACCCATACACACATCCCCCACATACATCTGCTATACACATCCTCCACCCAGCCACACACCTCCCACCCACACAACCATCCCCCAACCCATAAACACATCTCCCCACACTCCCACACACACATCCCCACACACACACACTCACGCACACACACATGCTCACTTCTAGACACATACATGATGCCTCACATAATCACTGAAACTAATATGGACAAACTCCCACACTTTACACACACATACGCTGACGATTATCGTGAGCATCTCACAAAAATGTAAAACAAATGGAGAAAAAAATATACATATACATTGTGTAACGTAAAAAATAGTGATTTTCACACACATAGAGACAGGCGTGCGCGCGCGCACACACACACACACACACACACACATTCACTCACACATTCACTCACTATCATTCACTCACTCACTCTTTCACTCACTATACAGTAAAGTACTTGTGTTCATATTATACATGATAAAATCAAGTGGCATTCACAAAGGTAATATGAGAATATAAAAAAAATATAGAATAGCATGTTACATGACATTCGTGCGCTCATCTCTCTCTCCCTTCTTAAGTACACATGCAGTCACACACATGCGTGCACACAAACACACACACACACACTAACACATCCACTCTCCGCCATCCCACGCATCCTGCACCTACCCACGCATCCCCCACCCACACAATTTCCCCCTACCCACTTACACACACCGCACCCACCAACACATACATCCCCACCCACACACACATCCCCCACCCATCCCCCAATCCACATACACTCACCCACCCAACCATCCCTAATCACCCATCCCCCAACCACTCACACATCCCCCCCACTCACACATCCCCCACCAACTCACACATCCCCTACCCACTCACACATCTCCCACCACTCACACATCCCCCAACCACTAACACAACCACCAACCACTCGCACAACCCCCCACCCACACACACATTGCCACCCACATACACATCTCCCCACACCACCCGAACCACACCATACACACATTGCTCCAAACCCCCCCCCCCACACACACACACACACACACATCCCCACACACTCATCCACACACACACATCCCCCACACCCACCCACACACACACACATACACACATCCTCACATCTGGACACATACATGATGCATCACATAATCACTGAAACTAATATGAACAAACTCCCACACTTTACATGCACATATACTGACGATTATCATATCTCACAAAAATGTAAAACATATAGAAAATATTATACATATACAATGTGTAACGTTAAAAAACAGTGATGCTCCCACACATAGTGACAGACAGGCACACATATACAGATTCACTCTCACACTCACTCACTCTCTCTCATTCACACTCACTCTCTCACTCACTCTACAGTAAAGTGCTTTAATTATACATGATAAAATCAAGTGGCATTCAAAATGATAATATGAAAGATGAGAACACACAACAAATATGGAATAGCATGTTACATGACATTCATGTGCTCAACTCTCTCTCCCTTCTTTCATACACACACAGCCACACACATGCGTGCATACACACATATTAACACATCTACTCTCTGCCAACCTACACATCCTGCACCTACCCATACATCCCCCAACCACACAATCCCCCACCAAACCACACCATCCCCACCCACACTCCCCACATACATACACATCCCCCACCCATCTCCCAACCACACACTCACCAATCCACACACCCACCAATCACCCATCCCCTAACCACACATCCCTCAACCAAAACAACCCCCACACACACATCCCCATACACATCTCCCCACTCATACACACATCCCTACACATCTCCCACATCCCTCATTCAGTCACACACATCCCACCACCCACACACACCCCACCACCCACACATACATCCCCCACTCACACACATATCCCTCACCCACACCCCTTACCCATACACATTCCCCACACCAACTACACACACCCCCACTCACACATCCACCCACACATCCCTACCCATCCACACCCACAAATCCCACTACCCACCAACACCCACACACCTCCACCCACCTAAACACATACCTCACCCACAGATCCCCACCCAAAACACACATCCCCCAATCACATATCCCTCATCCACTCACATCCCCACCAACCCGCACATTCCCCCACCAACCCACACATTCCCCCACCCACGCTCACATAGCCCCACACCACACACATCCCTAACCCATACATCTCCCCACCCACCCACACATTCCCCACCCACAAACCCATCCCCAACCCCCACACACACATCCCACACCTACACACATCTCCCCAACCACACACACATCCCCCACCCACACACACACATCCCCCCACTGGCTAACCCATCCCCAACCCACACACACATCCCTTAACACCCCCCCCCCATACATGCCCCCCACACACACACACACACACATACCCCCACCATACACACATTCCCCACACACACATCCACTATTCACACACACACACCCACACATCCTTTCTTCTAGACACATACATGATGCCTTACATAATCACTGAAACAAATATGAACACACTCCCACACTTTACAAACACATACACTGACGATTGTCATGAGCATCTCACAAAAATGTAAACAATTGAGAAAAGACTTCACATGTACATTATGTAACATACATAATAGTGATGCTCCCACACATCAAGACACACACACAAACACACCACACACACACTCACACATTCACTCTCACACTCACTCACTCTACAGTAAGGTACATGTGTTCATATTATACATGATAAAGTCAAGTGGCATTCAACATGATAATATGAAATATGAGAATACACAAAAGATACGGAAAAGCATGTTACATGACTAGCGTGTGCTCAACTCGCTCTCCCTACTTTCATACACACACTCACACACATGTGTGCACACATACACCCACACTAACACATCCAATATCCAACTCTCTCTTTCACTCTCTCTCTCTCTCTCTCGCTATTTCCCTCATTCACTCCCTCTCTCCATCTTCATTCACTCTATCTCAGACTGTACAGAATGTCAAGGTACAGGTTCTCAGCACAGACTGTCAAGGTACAGGTTCTCAGTACAGACTGTCAAGGTACAGGTTCTCAGTACAGACTGTCAAGGTACAGGTTCTCAGAATAGATTATCAAGGTACAGGTTCTCGATACAGAATGTCAAGGTACAATATTGTGGTATAGACTGTCAACGAACACAATCTCAGTATAGACCATCAAGGAACAGACTCTCAGTATAGATTGTCAAGGGACAGATTCAGTGTAAATTGTCAAGGAACAGACTTAGTATAGATTGCCAAGGAAGAGATTTCCAGTATAGACTGCCAAAAAACAGATTATCAATACAAACTATCAATGAAAAGGTTCTATGTGTAGATTGTTAAGAAACAGGTTCTCTGTGTAGATTGTTAAAGAATAAAGTGTTAGCATCCAGCTATAATATAATGCAGAGAAAAACAAAAGATTGTGCACAACAGTCATACACTAAGAAAACAACATCTCATTGTTGCAACATGTCTTGTACAGTAAGAAGGAACCAACCTGAATACAAATTGTCTTTATGTAATTTAACTTTTATATAGGAAGGCTGTTCATACGATCCACTATAGTGTGTCCAGAGGAAAACATAATCTAGAACTCAATCATTACCCATCTCCAATTCTTCCTGGCTGCAGTAGAGGCAGTAGCTAGCACACATGCCTGCTGGCCTGATGGTCTTGTATTCAACACCTCCTTGAGGAAAAGCGCCGGGGGGAGGGAGGGATTTTTTTAGTTCAGCCTAAAACTGGTATCAGGAAATTATCTGGGAAGTCTATTAAGATCTTTTGTGGCACACTAAATGTCCAAAGTCATTCAAACTTATAATATACACCATGATTAAGTCAGAACACAGGACATGTAACATACCTTTTATTCTCATTGTAATGTAGTCAGCCATCTCTCCATCAGGTGACTCTATCATGTGGGTATATGAAAAGCGATAAAAATTATCAGTGTAGAAATAATAGTGTGGAAAATCTACTGTGTATTTTAACATTTCCAATAGGGGAAAACATATAGTAAAGAATCATGATGTAAACAATAGGATAATACCATGAGAATTCAAGAATTAGACGTCAATGTAGAATGTCAAGGAACAGGTTTTCAGTACAGACAGTCAAGGTACAGATTCTCAGAATAGATTGTCTAGGTACAGGTTCTTGGAACAGAATGTCAATGTCCAGGTTCATGGTATAGACTGTCAAGGAACAGACTCTCAGTATAGATTGTCAGGGAACAGTCTTAGTGTAGATTGCCAAGGAAGAAATTTCCAGTGTAGTTTGCAAAGAATCAGATTCTGAGTACAAACTGTCAATGAAAAGGTTCCATGTGTAGCTCGTCAAGAAATAGGATGTCCATGTAGTTTGTTAAAGAATAAAGTGTTAGCATCCAGATAAGATATAATGCAGAGAAAAACAAAAGATTATACAAATAGACATACACTAAGAAAACAACATCTCATCATCGCAACATGTTTTCCTCAAACTTACTGTACAATAAGTAAGAACTAGTCTGAATACAATCTGTCTTTATGTAATTTAACTTTTATTTAGGAAGGCTGTTCATGTGATCCACTACCATGTGTTCAGGGTAAAATAAAATATCCTCAAGGTCTTTATTTTATCTAAACTGACTAGCTAGAACTCAATCATTACCTCATACATCTCCAATTCTTCCTAGATGCAGTAAAGGCCCGAAGGTCATGTGTTCAAATCCTCCTTGAGGAGGAAAAAGGGGGAACGGGAAGGGGGGTGGGGAGTGTTTTCAGTTCACCCTAAAATTTTTATCAGGAAATGTTCTAAGAAGTCTATTAAGATCTTCTGTGGCACATTAAATGTCCAAAGTCATTTCAAATTTACAACATACACCATGATTAAGTCAGAATAAAGGACATGTAACATACCTGTTTTTCTCATTGTAATGTAGTCAAGTATCCCTCCATCAGGTGACGCTATCATGTGAGTATATGAAAAGTGATAAAAAAATTATCAGTGTAGAAATCATAGTGCGGAAAATCTACTGTGTAAGTTTACATTTCCAATAGGTAAGACATATAGAAAATGATCATGATGTAAACAATAGGATAATACCAAGAGATGTCAATGTAGAATGCCATGATAAAGATTCTCAGTACAGACTGTCAAAGAACAGGTTCTCAGAATAGATTGTCAAGGTAAAGGTTCTCAGTACAGAATGTAAAGGTACATGTTCTCTTAATAGATTGTCAAGGTACAGGTTCTCAGTACAGACTGTCAATGAACATGTTCTCAGTAAGACTGTATAGAAACAAGTTCTCAGTTCAAACTGTCAAGGTACAGGTTCTCAGGATAGATTGTCAAGGTACAGGTTCTCAGTACAGAATGTCAAGGTACAGCTTCATGGTACAGACTGTCAAGCAACAGACTCTCAGTATAGATGTGACATTTATAATGTTTACGCCACAACATCATTATGAATACAGAATCAGAATGGCTTCAACTTGGAAAAATATTACGGCAGGCCACAATCTCTTAACGCAACAAAACAACGGCTAAAAATAGAATTTGTTTCTACTTTTTTCAAATTGGCAACTACAGAACACCTGCAAGGAACTGAGGCAGGCCATTCCAAAATTACCCCCTCCCCTCCCACACACACACAATTCCCAGAATATCAGCAGCTGCACCTGCCAGACTGACGACGTCTTTCACGCTAGGAGAACATCCAGTTCAGGAACTATTTCGATTGGTGTGAGGAAAGAAATTTACATAGGCTTAGTGAAATGAGCTAGGATGGGCGGATGCAACGTGGGAAAAGATTTCAGATCTCCACAGCAATCGGCCGAGATTCTTTGTCAAAAAAAATGATGTGGTGTCAGTTCAGGAGAACTTTGTGTAGATAATTTAAAGTCCTGAAGACATTGGCAAGTTGGTGATCATAATAAATAGACTTAGATTAGTAGATAGAATAGAAAGGATCTGAATTTATAGCACAGCTTTCTTTGTGACGATCTAGAGTAATACTCAGAAGATATAGATTATTCTTCTTTTGACTCAGAGAAATACTGAATGAATATCTTTCTGGTTCAGTTCATACCCTTTATGAAGGATGACCTTTCCATTCACTATTCATTCAGAGTCTTCATGTGTAGCTTAGGATTAGGAAAAGAACTACCATGATACTTTAATGGAATATCACTTGTATTCTTTATGGATGATACTTTTCTAAGCTATCTTTTATAATTTCTTTATATCTATCTGGAAAAGAGAGTGAGTTTCTTTATATATGTATTGATGTATAAAGTACTTATGAATGAGTGTACTCTATAAATATATAAATATGATGTGATGCTACATTGCCATTTATCCTGGATAAAAGAGACAATGCCAGGAGTGTGCTGTGGTGTCATTCTTGCTCTGACAGCCGCCCAGATAATCTTGGCGACAGGGCTTTGAGAACCCGGGGATGATTCACATGCACAGCGCAGGAGTAAAGGAGACATATTTTGTCATTATAAGAGGTGAAGGCCTGCATCAGAGGTTGATGTGAGAAGATGAGTCACATCTAATGGTGGAGTGATGGTATCCAACTGGGCAAGATCTGGCTAGCCTGTCCTGTGTAATAATCCCTTCACCTTACCTCTTTTTTTTTCTCTCTCTCTCTCTCCTTTTCACCCCCCCCCCCCCCCCCCCCACACTTTATTTTCCCGAAGTATGGCTATATGTTTGGCATATGCTATCAATGGGGAATGGTGGTCTTTTTGGCTGACACGGGAAGAATTCTGAATGCTGAATAATGTCATCAGGAGAGTCAAAATCATCGATGAAAGATGAGGGAATTTTCCATGCTACTACTGGAAAAGCAAAATCCCAGTTAACATCATTGACTCCTCCAATTACAAAGGACCCCGAGCACTGTGGAAGTCAGCTAAGTATTTTATGAATTCCCTATCTGATACCATGGCCAACAATAGTAGCAATACCAACAAGACTACCCACAACTTTAGGATCCTAATCTTATGGACATTTTTTAAGATGGGTTGTGTAGACCTTATGAACATTTTAAAGAGGTTGTGTAGACCTTATGGACATTTTTAAGAGGTTGTGTAGACCTTATGGACATTTTCAAGATAGGTTGTGTAGACCTTATGGACATTTTCAAGATAGGTTGTGTTAACCACATGAACAGTTTTAATAGATTTTGTGGAGATTTAATGGACTTTATAGTCTTATTTTTTCTGTGAACACATGAACAATTTGAACAGTGTTAATTTAAGTACTCACTTATGAGGACACAGGAACAGCTTAACCCAACACTGGAGATAATTAGTGGTCGTATTGTGTCTTTTATTTGTGTATTATTTTTGAGTTGTGTATATTTTTAATATGCCAGTTGAACACCCTCTCCCTCCCCCCCCCCCCCCCCATGTTATCCCATTATAATAGCATAATTTAAATCCAAGAGTTACTCTCTTTTCTTGTTGACTTGTGTCTTATTTCATTGTGTAATTGTGATATTATTATACATATAAAATTAAACATCATCTGGAGAGCAGTATGTGGCAGGACAAATACACACTTTCAGATACCTAAGAGTTAGTTGTTTCCTCTCTGAAGTGCGATGACTTTCCTGGCTCTCCTGTCCTTCTACCAGAAAACCTTTCTTATGTCTATTAGAACCTTACTCTATGCCCTGTTTCCATGCCTAGGAAGTCTTATGAGCCATTTCAGGTTTTCTGTAGTAGTCGGACTTATCGCATAGGGATCTCTTTCTCCCTGTTCCGAATCTACTTAACCACAAAAGACCATCAAGGAACAGACCCTCAGTATAGATTGTCAGGGAACAGACTCAGTGTAGATTGCCAAGGAAGAGATTTCCAGTGTAGACTGCCAAGGAAGAGATTTCCAGTGTAGATTGCGAAGAAACAGATTTTAAGTACAAACTGTCAATGAAAAGGTTCTATGTGTTGATTGTCAAGAAACGGGTTCTCCATGTAGATTGTTAAAGAATAAATTGTTAGCTTCCAGCTAAGATATAATGCAGAGAAAAACAAAAGATTATGAACAACAGACAAAACACTAAGAAAACAATATCTCATTGTCGCAACATGTTTTGCTCAAACTTATTGTACAATAAGTAAAAATTAACCTGAATACAAACTGTCTTTATGTGATTTAACTTTTACTTAGGAAGGCGGTTCATGCAATCCACTACTGCGGTGGTTCCCAAGCTTTTCAAGCAGAGGGCCATATCTACCATTTTCGGTATTTAATCGGGCCACAACGTTATAAAATTATAAAAGTGCAATATCGTTCTTACATTTCCTAACTTTCGTCAAATAGATTCTAAAACTTTAAAGGCAGTCAATGTCACTACTACACTGTGGTCATCTTTTGGTTTAAAATCAAAAGTTCATTTAACAATAAATTTTTAATCAGTTTCGAAAATTGCTATTAATGTAATTAATTTACAATTCCAGTTACTTAAGTTCAGATGCCAGTTTATCAATGTCTGGGCACAAATCTGTCATTCCCAAAGTCATAAGCGCAGCTAGGTTACTGTCAGTGAATCTGGAACGTTGCTTGTTTTTTATACTGGTCACTGCGGAAAATGACTGCTCACATCTGTAGGTCGAACCAAAACAACAAATGTATCTCTGGGCGAATGAACGCAAGTATTCAAATTGTTCGACAGGCAATAGTCGGCAGAGTGGAATCATATGGTCAGCTGAAGGTGATCCAAAAATTTACATCTCAGTGCAGAATTGCATTTCAAATCAATTACTTTGAGCTGAAGGTTTTGCTGTAACTGACAGAGCTTAGCATCAGGAAATATGAATGGATTTATGAAGAAGGTAACATTATCCTCCTCTATTGAACTCTTGAAATCTAGACTGAAAGATATCCAGAAGACTTTCAACTTTTACTTTGTACTGTAACAAGTCACATTTCTTTTCCACCACAAGCATCTTCAGAGTTAGAAACGCCTCTAAAGTCCCTTAAGTCAGCTGTCCGATATACAGTCGTAGTCTCATTTTAAATGAAGAAATGTCACCGTACAAATTTGTGAATAGTTTGTTTTTTCCCTGGATCCTCGTATTTAAAGAGTTTAAACAAGATGTGATGTCCACCAAAAATGCCAGGCCATTAAGCAAGTCATTGTTCAGCAGGCATTCTGGTTCTATAGGCAATTAATTATTTCAGACAGAAATAGATAGACGCTATTTTTCAGTGCCCACAAATGTGACAGAACTTTCCCTTTAGATAACCATCTGACATCACAGTGTAACAGTAGCTCACCGTACTCCTCGTTCAGGTCTGATAGAAACCCGTCAAAGCCGGAGCACCATCAGTGCATAAACTGTCCAATTTGGTCCATTCTATGTTGTTTTTCTCTACACACAACTTCAGAGTTTCAAACAGATCAGTCCCTTTGGTAGTTGCATGCATCGATTAAAGTCCTAGAAGTTCTTCAATGACTTCAAAATTATCATTTATTGCTTGAACAAAAACTGCGACCTGAGCTGTGTCAGAAATGTCAGTGGATTCATCCATTGCCAAAGAAAACATTAAAAAATTTTTGATATGTGCTGCTACTTGACGATGAACATCTTTGGCTAATTCTTCAACTGGCCTGGCCATAGTATTATTAGACAAAGGAATCTGATCAAATTTTGTTTCACACTTTTTATCACCAAGCATTCTAGCAGCAATTTTAAGGGAAGGCTTGATTATTTCTTCTGCATCGGTGAACGGCTTCTTTTTGCAAGCCAACAGAGGAGCGATTTTGTATGACGCAACAACAGCATTCTTGCTCTGTTCGTTAGCCTTGGTAAAAAAATTACTGCCACCTGGTCAGAGAACTTTCGTTTTTAGCTATGAAATCTTTTCTTAACTCCAAATTGATCAGACATTGAGCAGTTATGTCTGAATGTGTGGTCGTGAGGTGTCGTTCCAGATAAAAAAAATTATGTAACAGAAACACAAAATCCGCAGATTAAGCAAACTGGTTTACCACTGCGGCTAGGCATAAACATAAATTTCTCTGTCCAATCTTTGTTGAATTCACGACAAGCAACGTTTTCACATTTTCACTTTTTACCATTATTTGAGTTTAGATTTTCCACACTCATGTTTATAGGCTTTAATGGTAAAGTTTAATTTGAAAAAATCTAATCTCAACACAATACTACTGACTCTACAAAACAGTTGTAACAGACGACAACATGGCACCTTGCGCACTCTGACTAGTCGACAAGGCTGGGATATGGGAACTTCATAATGTTTCATTCATTGCGAAACGCTGACGGGGCGACACTAGTGCATTTTTGAAATTATTAAAATATATGAAATAACGAGGCCTTGCATGCCACTTTCTGACAGCTGGCGACCCACAAGTGGTCCGTGGGACATGAATTTTGGAACCTCTGCACTACTGTGTGTCCAGGAGAAAATAGAATATCCTCAAGTTCTTTACTTTGTCAAAACTGACTAGAACTCAAGCATTACCCCATACATCTCCAATTCTGGCCCAAAGGTCATGTGTTCAAACCTCTGTGAAGAAATGGGGGGGGGGGGGGGATGATTTTTTAAGTTCAGCCTAAAATTGGTATCAGGAAATGATCTGGGAAGTCTATTAAGATCTGTAACACACTAACTGTCCACAGTCATTTTAAACATATAATATACACCATGAGTAGTCATAATGAAGGACATGTAACATACCTGTTTTTCTCATTGCAATGTAGTCAGGCATCCCTCCATCAGGTGACTCTATCATGTGGGTATATGAAAAGTCATAAAAATGATCAGTGTAGAAATCATAGTATGGAAAATCTACTGTGTATTTTAACATTTCCAATAGGGGAAAACATATAGTAAAGGATCGTCATGTAAACAATAGGATAATACCAAGAATATTTAACAATTAGATGTTAATGTAGAATGTCAAGGCACAGGTTCTCAGTACAGTCAAGGAACAGGCTCTCATTACAGAATGTCAAGGAACAGGTTCTAGGTATACATTGTCAAGGTACAGGTTCTCGGAATAGATTGTTGTCAAGGTACAGGTTCTCGGAATAGATTGTCAAGGTACAGGTTTTCAGTACAGACTGTCAAGGTACAGGTTCTCAGTACAGACTGTCAAGGAACATGTTCTCAGTACAGACTGTATAGATGCAGGTTCTCAGTACAGACTGTCAAGGAACATGTTCTCAGTACAGACTGTATAGGTGCAGGTTCTCAGTACAGACTGTCAAGGTGCAGGTTCTCAGTAGACAATGTCAAGGTACAGGTTCATGGTATAAACTGTCAGGGAACAGACTCAGTGTAGATTGCCAAGGAAGAGATTTCCAGTGTAGATTGCCAAGGAAGAGATTTCCAGTGTAGATTGCCAAGGAAGAGATTTCCAGTGTAGATTGACAACAAACAGATTCTAAGTACAAACTGTCAATGAAAAGGTTCTATGTGTAGATTGTCAAGAAACAGGTTCTCTGTGTAGTTTGTTACAGCATAAATTGTTAGCATCCAGCTAAGACATAATGCAGCGAAAAACAAAAGACTATGCACAACAGACATACACTAAGAAAACAACATCTCACTGTCGCAACCTGTTTTGCTCACACTTGCTGAAAAATACGTAAAAATTGTCTTTATGTAATTTAATTTTTATTTAGGAAGGCTGTGCATGCGATCCACTACCATGTGTCCAGGGTAAAATAGAATATCCTCAAGGTCTTTACTTTGTCAAAACTGACTAGAACTCAATCATTACCCCATAAATCTCCAATTCTTCCTAGCTGCAGTAGAGGCAGTAGCTAGCACAATGCCTGCTGGCCCGAAGGTCGTGTATTCAACACCTCCTTGAGAGGACATTTCCGGGGTGTTTTCAGTTCGGCCTATAACAGGTATTAGGAAATGTTCTGGGAAGTCTATTAAGATATTCTGTGACAAACTAAATGTTCAAAGTCATTTCAAACTTATAATATACACCATGATTAAGTCGGAATAGAGGACATGTAACATACCTTTTTTTCTCATTGTAATGTAGTCAGGCATCCCTCCATCAGGTGACTCTATCATGTGGGTACATGAAAAGTGATAAAAATTATCATTGAAGAAATCATAGTGTGGAAAATCTACTGTGTATGTTAACATTTCCAACAGGGGAAAACATATAGAGAAAACATATACAGGTTGACAGACTGTCAAGGTACAGATTCTCGGTTCAGACTGTCAAGGAAAAGACTCTCAGTAGAGACCGTGAAGGAACAGACTCTCAGTGTAGATTGTCAAGGAACAAATTTTATGTATAGATTGTCAAGGAACAGATTCTCAGTACAAACTGTCAATGAAAAGGTATATGTGAAGATTGTCAAGAAACATATTCTCCATGAAGTTTGTTAAAGAATAAATTGTTAGCATCCAGCTAAGATATAATACAGAGAAAAACAACAGATTATGCAGAACAGACATACACTAAAAATACATCTCATTGTCACTACCTGTTTTGCTTAAACGTACTGTGCAATAAGAACTAACATGAATACAAACTGTCTTTATGTAATTTCTAACACTGCCAATATATGGAAAACATAAAAAGCTTAACCCCAATTTACAATACAATGAAGCGGTGAAATGAATATGCAGCTTACCCACATCTCTTGTTCTAAACACATCAAGCTCCTCATCATCTTCTGAGTCAACTGTATTTGCAGCAAAGCAATCAATTAGCAAATAAAATTTTGCAAATTAAAAAGGACTACATTGCTTTTGCACTCATACGTGTGCTTTTTTTCTTCTTTTTGGAATGACAGTTAAATTACTTTTACAGTTCTGCACCTGTGGTAATGTATGTGACCGCTTTTCTTAACCAGACTATCAAATTCTTCTACTTTTTTTCTGCCTTTAACCCTTTACAGGGTGGAACGGCCATTTACGTCCGATACCGTAAACGGGCGAAACATCCCAAAACGCGCGATGCTATTATGCATTGTAAAAACGCGATCTCTCGGCTTCCCGATGGCTACTTTCGCTTTCGCCGATAGCTTGACAACGTGGCCGCCATTTGTAAGTGCCTACTATGAATTTGAACGGACTTTTACAGACTTTTTTTGATAGTTTTCGGGGTTTTTATGCTGTTTTTCAAAACGGATTTCAGCGATTCTTCAAGTGATAGCCGAGATTTTGCTAGGTTCAATTTAAGTGACATTAAAGGGCACGAAGTTGACTATTAATCGGAGCTAGATATCAGTGCAAAGCGTTACTTTGCATTAGCAGTCGTGAGTCAGACTTTAAAGAAAGTGATTATGATTCTGAAAATGTGTTTGTAAATTGCCGTATAGATGACGGAAATCACAAACAACATGCTGTATTTAGTAAATATTTGTGTTCATATATGGATTACTGACAACAATCACGTGAGTAACATATTCTGCATGCTTTTCTCTTCATTGTGTTGTTTATTTAACTAAAATCGGTTGACTAACACCTTATTTGTGATGTTTTTACTAACGCGACCCGAAATTTTACCGAACCTGAAAAAATCTTGCCCGTTCAGGGCTAAAAAATGGACAAGCGTCTGCCCTGTAAAGGGTTAAGACTCCTAGTGAAGTATAGCCTCACAGCCATGCATGCCAAGCCCTGTGTCTGCCAATTCATAGTTAGTTGTTGGCTTAGTTTTCCTATGGTGTGAAGTAGCCTGTCTCACATCAGCCCTCTTTAGTCGCCTTTCAGACCTGCACAGGATGTTACACTGTTACTATTATTTGCTTCCCCTCTAGGACCCCAGTAACACATCAACAATCTCATGGACCTGTTATTTCTGATTACAAATAATCTAAACTTAGATGCTCCACTCAGACTGAAAATTGCAATTTCACATTACAAATGGTCTAACCCAATACACATTTCACTCAGACCTGTATATTCACATTACAAATAGTCTAATCCATCATACATTTCACTCAAACATGTATATTCACATTACAAATGGTCTAATCCATCATACATTTCACTCAAACATGTATATTCACATTACAAATGGTCTAATCCAGCTCACATCCAACTCAGACCTGTATGTTCACATTACAAATGGTCTAATCAAGGGCACATTTCACTTAGACCTGCATAATCGGGGGTCTCTGTGGTGAAGTCTTTAAACCGGTAAAGAATTCCTATACAGATCTTCACATCAGATGTGAATTCTGGTACAGATCTTCACATCAGATGTGAATTCCAATACGGATCTTCAAACCTGGCACACCCTGCTGGTTTCAGGGCTAGGAGCATGGAAGGAGATGTCCCTGTGGAGATGATTCTTTGATAGTGGATTGAAAGGAAATTCTCTACATCAACCCTACTCTGATTGATGGAAGCCCTTCCCATGGTCTACATGACCTGAAGAAATGCCTCAGACTTCAGAGTTAAAACTTACAGTCCTCCATGGGCTTCACAAACAACCAAACAAGATTGAAAGCAAACATCTTCTAAACACAGGTAAAACAATACTGTTCTTGAGTCATACAGAGAAAATGCCCCTCACAGTGAAGTATTCGCTCTAATACCATCTAAAGAGGCAGAGAAAGCATTAATAGAATGGGAAGCAGTGAGTTCTAAAATAATAACAGCAAATTTAGAACTATAAAAAAGATAAGTTAACATAAAAGTGATCGTCTTACCAACCAACAAATGATAAGAAATAATCAGTTAAGGTAATAAAAATATGGCAATATCAAAATGTTGATGGGTGACTTAAATGCCAAGAGAGGATCAGATGACACAGATTATAAAGATTATCATGGACTTAGAGAAATGAATGAAAATGGAGACAAATTTTTGCGATGAAAATCAATTACAAGGTATGTCATATGATGAAAAATATATAAAACATCCTGGATTATCACCAGACAGTACAGAAAACTAAATTAAGTATATTTGTATTAACAAGAAATTTAGATCACCTCTACAAGACATAACAGTTGTCAGAAGTGTAGATGTAGATTCAGATCACCATCTGCTGGTAAGTTAAATTAAGTTGAATCTCACGAGATATATTAACTTCTTACAAGCATGGAAAACAATACAATCTAGTGTCGCAGAAATCTTGCAAACATGATGAAATTTAATTCAGGTTCCCTCATTTGGTTGCTTGATTTGTTCAGGCCACCCAATAAACCAGTAGGGTAATGTTGAACAAAGATGTGTTAAATTTTTCATTGAATGTGTCCTTAGGGGCAACCACTTGTATTAGTATTTTGTCTTACACATAATTTACAGTTAGTTCCCCTGAAATATCTAACTAACGACCCACAATTATCACTTCAGGAGTCCACTTGGTACTTTCTTTCCAAAGTTTATTTAACAGAAACATGGGTGCATAAACATATGATGCCAAGGGATCAGACTCTATCTCGACTTCTAATATGAAAGTTACATATAGTGACTATGCGAGAATCTGGTTGTGGCTAAATGCTAGCAGATATTGAATCAGGCATGCAATTCCAGCTGTTTTAGTCTTAGTCGTTTAACTAGTTTTGACCATCCGTCAATTTATTTCATGTCAACTCCATGTAAAGCTATCCCTGTGTCTAGCTCATATCTGTGTCTCATTCCCAATCTCAGCGTCTCATTCCCAATGTCTTGGTTGCCTTCCTTATATACTCATCTTAGCTATTTCTAAAATGCATTTATTCCGTCTTGTTTATGCTTTAACTGCATTTTGGTCCTTCCTAGAATGGGATTGAACTGCATTATCATCATTGGCCAAGTTAA
Source organism: Cepaea hortensis (assembly GCA_963921405.1). Classification (NCBI taxonomy): domain Eukaryota; kingdom Metazoa; phylum Mollusca; class Gastropoda; order Stylommatophora; family Helicidae; genus Cepaea; species Cepaea hortensis. Next base: position 183,660,140 of record OY992877.1, read on the forward strand.
TTATAGAGTAAAAGTGCTATTAGAAGCTAGAAGATTTCTTCTAGTGGCTTCTTTATTCTCAAAATACACCATTTGTGTTGTGTCATATTTGTGTAAGATATTCATCCCAGTTTGGATGTTTATGGTTAACCTAATTTCTATCAGATGGACTGTCTAGAATTTACTCTTCTAAGATGTATTTTTATATCATAATAAGTTGACATAGACACTGTTTCCCCAATTGCTGATTAAACTCTTTGTTAGTTCATACTTCAGTAAGCATTAGTTATTCTGTTAGAGAAGGATATCTCAGAAATTAAGGTAAACTTTATGGTCACAATCTCTAACAAGTACCAGGTTTGGCAAAACTAGGTGACTACCGGAGACTGCAGGCAGTAGATTAAAAGCAATTTTCAATTTGTACATAAGTCCTGGGAAACAAAAGCAAAACCATAGCTACTAGTCACAGCCTGTGAAAAATACACTGAAGTTAATAACAAAGTTAGAAATTGGATGTTTTGCGTATCCTTTTACAGGACTTAGCTGTCAACAGCAGCATCTTTCAGCTGTCTGTTGATCTCTTGGCAAGATTACGCTCAGTAGTTTGCCATTGCTTTCTGAGCGGCCGGCTCAGTATCCGCAAGTCACGAGCGGGGGTCGAACCACCTCAGTTCTCGCTCCGCTGCGAGACTCTGCGTGATAAACGGGATTACAGAGAGAAAGTGTTGTAACCCCACAGCCAGAGAGACCGGCAGAAATTGGATAAGGATGGATAAAATGCAATAATTCGATATTCTAGCAGGAGAGGTAGAAATAACAGCAGCAAATGGAAACCTCAGAGACTTACAAAATCACAAGAAGAAAAAAAGTAGGAAACTACAACCAACCAAGTGGAATTTTTCAAAAACAGTAATGAGAAAGTTCTCATCAACGTTAAAGATAAATGAACAGATGAGCCAATTATTGAGAACCTTCTGAATAGACCAGTCCCAAATTATCTCCCAGAGATATAATTAAAGGATGAACAAGCAGGCTTCGTTATAACCATATTGCACGTAACAAAACGAAGCATTGCAATTAATTCACCACAAGATATTTGATTTGTGGATTATGAAGAGGCCTTTGACAGCACTGGTAGGGAATCTCTTTGGAAACTGATCGGGCACTATGGGATTCCACAAAGTTCATTAATTTAATAAAGGCAACATATGAAATGCATAAATCTACTCTGAAAGTAAACTGATGGATATATTTGAAATCAGAACAGGAGTGCAACAGGGACGTCTTTTGTCACCTTTATTGTTCTTACTATAAGGGGCGTTCATTTGAAATCCGTTCCTGCCGCACCACGCGTAATTGCGTACGTTGAACATGATCATGTCATAGTCATGTGATAAGAACTGACCAATGAATAAAATAGCACGTGCTTATCGTCCCATGATGCATAGGTTCTGTTTCTGACTGTTGAGAAAATGGCCGGGTTGATCCAAAATCCGTCCAAGGAAGCTCAAAGAGCGGTGATTCGGTTTCTTTCATTTGAAGGATGTCGACCAGTGGACATTCATCGAAGAATGCAGTCAGAGTACAGTAACAAATTTGTGTCGAAGACAACAGTGACAGACTGGGCACGAATGTTTCAGAAAGGACGTCAGTTCACGACAGATCTTTGACAACCGGGTCAAGCGCATATTGTTGCAACAGAAAAAACCATGGCCAAAATTGATGCAGCAGTACAGATGAACTGTTGTTGAAGCATACATCTGCTAGCAAAAGAATTTGATGTGTCAATTTGGACAATTCAGAAGGTCCTTCGTAAGAAACTGCAGTATCGGAAGGTGTGTTCACAATGGGTATAACGGATGTTGACCGACCACTAAATGGAGGGACGCATGGGATGGTGTTTGAACCACTTGCTGCATTATAGAGTGGAGGGTAATGCATTTCTCTTCCATATAGTGGCAGGCGATGAATCGTGGTGTCACCACTTTGAGCCGAGCAGCAAAAGAGAGAGCATGCAATGGAAGCATGCTGGATCACCAAAATCCAAAAAATTCAAGTTAACAGGTTTCCGCTGGTAAGGTTATGCTGAGCACAGTTTTTTACCGTGAAGGGCTATTGTTGGCCGACTTTAAAGAACCTGGTGTCAACATCAACTCTACCCACTACTTGCAAACACTAGACAAGCTGCAAAAAGCCATCAACAATAAACGACCTGGCATGCTTTCTCACGGTGTAATTTTGTTGCACAATAATGCTCGTCCGCATGTTGCAAAGATTGTGCAGGAAGCATTAGCAAGGAAGAAGTGGGAAATTCTGCAACATCCAGCCTATAGTCCTGATTTGTCACCATGTGATTTTCATTTGTTCAGACCTCTAAAAATGCTCTCAAGGGGCAACGATTTCACACCTGGCAGACGTAATGAACGTGGTAAACACTTGGCTCAGTGAGCAACGACAATCCTTTTATGTGGATGGCATTCACCACCTACCTAAGCAATGGGATACTTGCCTGAATGCCTACGGCGACTTCTTCTGACCAACCCATCATGCATAATTGATTCAACATGAATGCTTTGTTTAATTCTACCACACCTGTTAACGTTTCTTTCATGCTTTTGTAATAAAGCCATTGGAACGGATTTCAAATGAACGTCCCTAATAACTAAAGACAGAAATATAATTCAATGAACTTTGACAGAACAGTATGATGATCTGGACTTTGCTGTTGACACTGATATCTTATCTCACACCATGAAATCAGACGCAAGATAAAATAAACACCCTTGATAAAAGGTAACAATAATTAGGTCTATAAATTCATAGGGAAAAGACCATGATCATGAGAATAAATTCAGCAGTCAAGCAAATGAAAACCCTTTTTCTCTCGGTGAAACCTCACTTCATTAGGTGGAATCATACACATAGTTAGGCAGCAACATAGACAAAGTTGGGGAAGAGATAGGAATATTAAAACAAGAATACTAAAGCAAGAAGAACCTTCATATTACTTAGAAAATTGTTTGAAATCAACAGAAATGAAATCTGAAACCAAACTTTGAATATTTAACTCTACTGTTGTATCAGTACTGTTGTTAAGATCAGAAAGATGGAAAGTGACTAAAACAATTAATAATAGACTACATACAGTCACTAAATGGTGCCTGGCACAAAACAGGACTACAAATGTAAGGCAGAATGATCAATGTGGAGCTGATGTAGAGAACTAAACAGATTCCAGTGGATCAAGAGGTGAGGAGCAGATGCTGGCACTGGAGAGGACACACACTGAGAAAGCCTGTTAAAGTGTCACTAGAAAGTCTTTCCTTTGGAATCCACAGGGCAACAGAAACTGAGACCTTAAAAACACATGGAGAAGTGAATCAGACACAGATGAAAAGATATTGGCTGGAGATGGAAGGAGCAACAGGAGACAGCCATGGATATAATAACTTGGCCAGAGGTGGTCGAGGGTAAATGCTGTTGGGAGATAAAGGCAGATGAGGATAAGAAGAAGTTGAAGATCTGTTTCTACATCTGTAAAACTATTATTGTATTTAAAGACTGCCAAATAAAGCATTGTGTGTGTATGCAACAATGAAACTTACAGACATCTGTCTTTGCAATCTTGCCCACTTCTGTGTCAGAATATGGTTCAACATCTTCATCCAAATCATCATCCAGTGCCGAGTCCTTTGCAGGTCTCCGCCTGTATAACAGTCTGTCTTCATAATCAGCTAAATATGAATGGAAAAAATGCAAAGAATTATCAAATAAAAGACAATTCTATAATATTGTATTGAAATAACTGTGTTTACAGAATACTGGCCAAAATGAAATAAACATAAATGTAATTGTGCAGCAGAAATTCCAAAGATTTCATATACACTTTGTAACTTCATTATAAACCGTGAAGACTTGTTAAATTTCTGAAAATGTTCTCTTAAACTGTGAAATCTATTGTTTGTGTTTCATTATTCATATTCTCTATGGGAAAACATTGTTTTGAATTCCTTGTTATTTTTTCATTAAATCAAATTCACTATGGGGAAAACATTGTTTTGAATTCCATGTATGTTATTTTTTCATTAAATAAAATTCACTATGGGGAAAACATTGTTTTGAATTCCATATATGTTTATTAAGTAACAAGTAAAAGGATCCTTCTGCAAACCTGGAGGCATGTTGGGAGTCTAGTGACTGCTCCATATTTTAAATACCAGTCAGCACTCAATCAATGATAAAGTCAATCAGTGATGAGGTCAATCAGATGCCAGCTGCCTTTACTTCCCATTACATTTCCTGGAAGATGGGCTCCCAGGTCGATTTTTGTGTTCTTCTTCTTTCGTTTGCTTGAAATTTGTCTATAACTGCAATATTGTCTCTTGTCATTTTTAGTTCACTCAATGGTCCATAGAGTTTATTTTCCACTATTGTTTTTCTAGGCCAGAAGGTTTGTCTACATATGTTGTATTTTGAGCAGTCTTGGAGTATTTGATCTGCTGTCTGCGGCACCAACCCACATGGGCACATAGATGATTTGCCAATTTTGAATTTTATACAAGGGGCTTCTCATAAGTCTTTAGCCTGACCATGAAGGAGCAGGCGGAGAATATTGAAATTTGGCACATGTATAGCTCATTCCATTTGTAATTGACATATTAATTATGAATTTCCCTCCTCAACAGGTTTTCCCGACATGCTGCATGGCACAACACACCCAATTGACCAGATCTGCATATCCAACAGTTTGTCAGAACAGTGGAGAAATCAGACACCAGGACTGTGATAAAATTCTTGATGTTAACAGGGAAAAACACCTACAGAAATACACAGGGAGATGGAGCCATTGTTTGAGGAAGTCTGTCCTTCATATGCTTCTGTAAAAAAATTGGTGTTTGCAGTTTAAGTGTGGCCGTTTCCAAGTTGCTGATCTGCCAAGATCAGGACGACTGTCCTCAGAGTGCAATGATGCAAATGCTGCAGAAGTCAAGAAAATCATAGACCAGGATAGGAAAATGACAATTGCAGCGATATCGGGTTCAGCAAAACTGAGTAAGAGTACAGTTTTTAGAATTTTACACAAAAGACTGAACATGAGAAAAGTGTGTGCCCGCTGGGTCCCGCGACTGCTGACATGTGAACAGAAACAAATACGGGTTGATTGCTGTGGCCAGTTGCTCAACATATGGCGGTCGAAAAACACGTTGACGACCATGGTGACGGTAGATGAGACTTGGATTCACCATTATGACCCAGAATCTAAAATTGCCAGCATGCAGTGGAAAACCCCGGGCTTGCAACACATGTCAAGCCAAGAGCACAAAAATCTGCAAGAAAACTGATGCTGACTGTTTTTGGGGACGTCAAAGGTGTCATATTGAAAGATTACATGGGCAGTACTATGTAGATCTCCTTATCAAACTAAGAAAGGCTGTGACCACAAAATGAGGGATAGTGGGTACACAAATTCTGCCTTTGCTTCAAGACAAGGCACCCTCCCATAAAGCACGGCTTGTGCTGCAAACTGCCAACGATTTGAATATTGAAATTCTTCCAAACCCACCATATTTTTCAGATTTAACTCCATCAGACTTTTTTCTTTTCCCAAATCTTAAAAAACAGCTGAAAGGAAATCGTTTTGACAGGTACGAAGATGTCATACTGGCTTGTGATAACTGGTTTAGTTTGAAAAATAGGTTGTTTTATTCTGATGGTCTTTTCAAGGTCACGCAGAGATTGCAGAAATGCAAAAATTCAGGTGGCGGCTACATTGAGAAGGAATAAGCACTGTGCCAAATTTGAATTTTCTCCGCCTACTCCTTCATGGTCAGGCTAAGGACTTATGAGAAGCCCCTTGTATACATGTGGTTGCATAATGCATTGTGTCCTGCTCTGAGTCACAGAATAATGATTATTCTGGTGATAGTCATATTGAGCCGGTCTCTGTGGTTAAGGGCTTGCGGGCACGATTTGTAAGCCCATTTACCCACGTTCGAAACATAGCTGCGACCGATTTGGCAGCAGACCACGGTGTGCTGGGTTTTAACGTGGTGGTAAGGGAGCCAGTCATTCAGAAAGCATTGGCAACCTACTGAACGTAATTTTGCCATGACATCAACAACAGCAGTAAAATGCTGGTGTTGATAGCGATGTCCTGTAAATAGGATATGCAAAACAAACAAACAGAAAGTCATTTTGGGCAGGCTTTGATGGCTTTCTTACTGATTTGATCATTCTTTTCTTTTGGTGGTATGTAATTGGTACATCAGGTTGTTCTTCTATTGCCCCTTCCTTTGCTAATCGATCAGCTCTCTCGTTTCCAGGTACTGCACAATGAAATGGCATCCATTGTATGGTGAGCTTACAGTGCTGCAAAGTTCAGAAAGTAGGTGTCTGTAGTACACAATGTGTAGCGGGGTAGGGGTATCCCCTATCAAAGGAGAAGTAAGGCGCCTCCTTCCCTCCGCTAGCCTACGGGACACCCTTGGGTATGGTTGTGTACCATGGCTGGTATTTAGTAATTTCTCTGTTGCTATCTTGATTGCCTGGATTTCTGCATCATAGTTATGGTAGTACTTTCCTGTTGGTACTCTGGCCATTTCCCTAGTATTATTTAGGTATTCTATGTACACTTCCGCTCCCCCTATTCGAACATCATTTTGTGGTGATCCATCTGTGTAGACTCAGATCCAGAAGTCCTGTTGGTATTCTTCATCAAGGAAACAGAGTGGCTTGTCTGCAGTGTACACTGTTCTGTTCTTCCTTGTCAAATATTCCTTTCACTTTTGTCTGGATTTGTAGTAATAGTCTGTATTCCTCTTTCCGTGGAGTTCGTTCTAGAATAGTTTTCATGAGGATACCAACTGTGGGCAGATGAGTGGTTTCTCTCCAGAGTCATTTGGCCTGGTGGATAACACTGCTTTCAACCACCCCATAGCTAGGTTTTCAAATCTGTTCTTCATAGGGTGGCCTGGCATGCTGAGGAACTTTTCTGCTTGTATTAGCGTTTTCAGATCTCTGCGCTCACTCAGTGCTTGTGTCCTACTCATTTCCTCTATCCGTCCAGTAGCTGGCGTCAGAGTGGAGATGAGCACAACAATAATGATGAATGAATAAATATTTTACAATGTGTACAAGTAATCATGTTTCATAAGCAAACCCTGGATAGGCAATGTGAATTATTTGTAATATACATTTGTCAAGTGTCACGTGTCAAATAGCAATGTAGCAACTGACAAAACAATTGCAGGTCAGTTTTTTCATCTGTAGCTCTTTCTGTTAATGCTGTTTATGTGTTATACTTGGCATTGCTTATCTTTTATCCGTCTATATATCAACATTGTTCAACACTCATTTCTGGATCAATTTTATTTTTTACACTTCTCTACAAAGGTAATCCCACATCAAATACTGCCATAGTAGTTTGAAGTATTAGACACTCATGAAAAATATACCTGCCACAATGTCACCACCTCTCCTTCTCTACTGCCTCTTGTGTCTCCTTCCTGATCTATGGATGCTGATCAATATTTAAACATCTTAATATGTTCTTTTGCAGACTGAGGTGTTCAGCAAAACTCTTCATTTCCCTATACATGACTAGTAATTAGACTTAGGTGTGCCATTAAGTGAGTGTATAAAAATAGTGGTAGCACAAAAACAATGCCTAGAAAATTCAATGCAAAAACAGAACATACAACAAACAGTTATGAGTCTAGAAAGCTCAAACAATAAAACATGTTTAAAGTAAGAGAAATGTGGTTACATTGCCAGAAGCTAATGGTAGCCCCATTTCAGATATTGCAGTGGGGATGTGTACTGTTAGACCTTCACATATTCTAGGCCATGACAAAATGAGATGGAGTGGCCACTTCTCATCCTCATCACCTTTCCTTCCCAAACAACCCCCATACATTTCTAAAGTCTATGCTGCCCATGTTTATGAAGCTGGGTCAATCAGCCCTACTGGTCGGGATAACAATAATTTTTCCATTGCTCTGGATTTAACCCAGGTAACTGCCTTTGCAGGCAAGCACACAAATACAAATTTGTATAGAATAGATAATAAATACTGAAAATAGAATTAACTGTACATACGTACTGAAACAGGAGTCATAACATACCTGATATATCCTCTGTGACCGAACTTTTATCTTCAAAGGGATGACCTTTCTCTTTTAGTTGAATAGAGTGGATATGTAATAATTAAATAAAACCGAAAATGATGCACAAAAATTCTATAAGCATACACTTATATAAGAGTGGTAAGTAAGTGGATGTATAACAGTGTTCATAAGTTCTATCTGATGTTTTTTTTTTCTAAATGGTTGAAAAATACAGCATGCCTGCTATTTGAGATCTATAAACAACATTTTTTTGCCATTATTATCCGTTGCTTCTTCAGCTTCACCATCCCAGGTGTTAGGCACATCCAAAGCAGAAGATCCTCCTGAAAATTCTTTATTAGAATGACAGTAATGTACCACATCACAATGGCTAACCCATCACTTTACTTCAGGTCATCATTGGATGCACTACAGCACTGCTGCATCATATTATCAGCAAAAAACACAAATAACAAGGAAGCTGATGAGCATATACAAACACCACCATGTGCCCTGAGACGTGGGAGTTCATGTCTCCCCACAGATATGGATTCTTGATGTTCTGGATCAACTATGTTGCCACTGTCTCAGTCCAGCCAGCATTTATGTTCATCTGCTTCTATCTCTTCTCCCACCGATATTTCCAGTCACCATGTTTTCCAATGCCTCCCTTCTCATTATAATGATCAAAGATTATTTATCAAGTTCTTATATTTGTATAGGTCTACTTTCATTAGCTTCTTCCATGAATCGGTTTTAGTTATTCTACCAGTCCAAGATATATGTAACATTTGTCTCTGGAACCACATTTCCATCGTTTCCAAGTTCTCTAATTTATATATTCACATTCCATTGCATACAGCAAATCAAATTCTGTGTGCCATTTCAGGACTTTCTAACAATCATTGATAGTGACTTAATGCCACATACATTTTTCATATTCTCAAATGTACGTTTTGTTTGACCTATTATGCTCTTAACCTCTGCTACACAATTCCATCTGATGTTATGATTGCCCCTAGGTGATTAAAATTTATCAACCCAACTAAGCAATTTCCCTTCTATCCTACAGGAAATTTTCAAAGATAAAAATGTAAAAATGTATATAAACACGTATTTGAACCATATATGTAGAAAAGTAGAAAGTTAAAAGACCTAGTTAAAATCTATTAATGCTGTATGCACCACTAACATGACTGTGCGACATAGACATATAGACAGACAGACAGGCAGAGGCAGACAGGCAGAGGCAGGCAGGCAGGCAGGCAGGCAGGCAGGCAGGCACAGAGAGAAACAGACAAGTAAACAATTAAATACTGGTTACCTGGACATGGTACCTTCAAGTCTCTGCCACGGCCATCTGCTTCAGATATTGCTTCATCTCTTCCTTGATAATCTGCATCAGATATTGCTTCATCTCCGCCACGGCCATATGCTTCAAACACTGCTTTTCTTTTCTTTTCATATTTTTCATCTTCTGGATATGTATCAAATACTTTTAACTGTGACATTTTGCCTTCTTTCTCTGTGGCTACTTGACTCTTCTTTCTTTGCTTTAACTGAGCCTTCAAGACCTCTTGTTCTGCGTGAGCTTCCAACCTTTTTTCTAATTCAGTTTCTTTGTCCCGTTCTTCTTCTGCTTCCCCTTCTTCTTTGGTATCTTCTTCTCTGACTTCTTCTTCACCCTCTTCTTTTTCTCCCTCCATTCCTTCTTCTCTTTCTTCTTCCTCCTCATCCTCCTCTTCCTTTTGTGACTTTTTAATTGCTGCTTCTTTTTCCGATTCAGGAATTTCCTCTTCTTCCTCTGCTGCTAAATCTTCTACATCCTCGGCTGATTCTTGTTTGAAATCATCTTTTCCCATTTCTTCCTTTTCTAGTGTTTCATCTACCATTTCAATTCCAGGAATATCTACAGAGATAAGTCAAAAGTGATTGTCTTAGATATTTAGCCCAACAGAAAAATAACTAAACACTTCTCGTCTTATACTTGTTACCACAAAGTTTAAACATAATTTGCCAGAAAATATAATATCATCATCATCATCATCATCATCATCATCAAGCCAGCTCTGTGGCAAAGGGGTTTCGGACACAGTTCATAATCCTGCATACCCCCATTCGAAACACAGATGCAGGCGATTTGGCAGCAGACTGCCTTGCATTGGTTTTTTATGAAATAGTATGGGTGCCGGTCGTTCAGAAAGTAATGGCAAACTACTGAACGTAAACTTGCCAAGAGATCACAACAGCCAAAAAATGCTGGTGTTGACTGCGACTTCCTGTAAAGGATAAGCAACTAACTAACAGCATCATCTTGTGCCTTGCCAAATGGCAAAGGTGTTTGTGTCTTCCCACAAATCTCGGTCCTTGGTGTCCTAGATTATGTCTATTGACAACTTCCTCCATGCCATCATCTTCGACCATAGAGAATCAATACTCTTGGTCTGTCTCTGCCTCTTCCTCAGCTAATCTTTCCAATGTTATACTTTCATTAGCCTCCTCTAGTGTTTAGTTTAGTTTAGTTTAGTCGACGGATCAACATCATGGTACACGAGTGTAACCCATAAGTGCTCTGTTCTACTCCTAACTCAAGCCTGAGTCCAGAGAATCTCAGCTCAGTGCACAAACTCCATAGCACCAGCGAGGATCCTGAAATACTTTCGCCTCATCCTCCTCTTCCTTTTGTTTTTTTTTAATTGCTGCTTCTTTTTCCAATGCAGGAATTCCGTCTTCTTCATCTGCTTCTAAATCTTCTACATCCTCGCCTCACTTTAGCCTCCTCTAGTGTATGACTTTCAAACAGAGGCTAATACACACTGGAAGTAGGGATTGGACAGACGATTGGGCCAACTCAAATGTATTTTACACACAGTGAAAATCACAATAAAACAAAAAACATAACTATATTTGTAGAGGTCTTCTTCTTCCTTTTATGCCCCAGGGTAGTGTAGACATTCCTCCATAACATGTCATATCCTCCAACCTTTTGCAAGCTCTTGCAGCTCTATTCACAGATCTCCTGTAATGTTCATATGTTTTTTATACTCTTCTTCTTATATATTTTGCATCTCCCTATATTTATTTTTGCTTTGTTGAATCCAGAATTCTATCAAATAAAGAACAGTTGATGCAATAGGTCCTTGTCCATGGAAGTTAGAAAAAGAGTTCTTGCATGTTACATAGATCCATAGATCCAGTATTAATATACGGCTGCAAATCCTGGACAATTAGTACACAGATGTGACAATCCCTAGAAGCCTGGGAGATGTGGTTTTATAGAAGAATGCTGAATATTCATTGGACAGCCAAAAAGAGCAATCTGGATATTTTGAGGAAAGCTGAGTCGCACAGACAACTTATCACAAACATCAGAAAGAAGCAGTCATCATTTCGTGGCCACATTATGAGAAGACAAAATCTTGAAAATGTTGTGACAACCAGAAAGATTTGTGGAAAGAGATAGAGGAAGACAGTGTGAGAACATTTTTGACAGTCTTGTGTCATGGCACGAAGGGGAGTCAATACATGAATTGATCCATGTCATCAGATATTGCAGTTTATGAAGAGGCATGCTTGCCCACATCAGCCTGCAAGATTCCAGAGTAAAGACTTTATAGTTAAACTATTAAAAGCTATCAATGTACTCCCAGCAGGACTATGTAAGTAAAGTCAGCAACTGCCCCTTTTACCCACCTTCAGTGCATTGGGCATATGATGCTGGACTCATATTTGTATAGACCAATCGGCACTGGGTGAGTGATGTGGTCGGTATTGCACTGGACGCCTTTACTTGCCAAGGGGTGGAAGGGGATAGGAGTGTGTGTGTGAGACAGGGGGGGGGGGGGGGGGGGGGGAGGAAGAACAGAAGAAGTATACATTTTTGTCTGTGGCGTTTGACTGGTTGTAGGGTCACCCCACCGCATTATGTCTAGAATATGTGACATTATCTCTAGTCCCACCCACAGCTTGAGCTTTAGGTCCACCCTCAGTGGTATCTCCTAAAAGTTATATGAACATTTGCAGATATTATATATATATATATATATATATATATATATATATATATATATATATATATATATATATATATATATATATATATATATATATCCACCAAACAGGCAAACAAGGTATTAGTTTAATATATATTCATCAATAAACAAAAATTAATAGTTTAATATACTTCCATCAATAAACACATAAGTCAATCGTTTAATATACATCCATCAATAGAAAGATAATACTCAAATACATGGCATGCTTTTATATCTTTAATGTGTTCTGGAGATGAATTTCCACCAATTATCAATGGACCAAAACTGGCACACACCTTATCATGTTTGACATTTCTCATTACATTTTCTGCAATAGATGTTGAACAGGAATGAGGAGAGAATACAACCGCGACCTATAACCCTGAAGTCATTATCAATCTATTCCTTCTTTACTGGATCTATGTGTCCCTCTTAAGCAAAAGGTGGTGATTAAATGTGGCAGTTGGACACCTCTGAACCAGCAACAATGCAGGAGGAACCTTGTCGCTTGCCACAAGGTTCCCCCTTATCTCCGATGTTCATCAGCGTCTACACTGTGAGTCAAGGGTGAGCAGATCACATGACAGAGAAGGACACTGTCATATGTGAATGACGTTTTAGTGTATCATCAATCATACAGGTTGCTAAAGAACATCAAACAGACCTCAATCACATAACCATATTGTGCGGGGAAGCAGAAGCACTGGTCAATCTGACAAAGGCAGATGTGACATGGTTCTCACACACAATCTGAAGTTTATGCTCAGAGGTTGTGGAAAGAACTCATGCAATGAAGTCCCTGGGATTGTTGTTTATAGAAGTCTGGCTTTTTCTAAGCAGATAGACCATGTGGTCATGAAAGCTAGGAAGGGCATGGCTACGATGAGGGTAATGACTGCAGAATCAAGACAAACAGGGCAGCAGGTTAAACAGAGGAAAATCTTGGATGGGTCAGACCGAGGACATTTTTCAACAGGTTTGTTCTCTGGAGGACATAGAATCTGGTGAAGAATGCTTGTCACAGTCTCACATGAGGGCGGTATTAACATAAAGATAACAGAGAGTGGAGAAGGGATAGAACTCCAGCTAAAGGGAAAGAACCGAGTCACTCGAAGGCTCGAATAACCCAGAGCCTTCTCGAAGGACCGGTCAGCGTGTCCACAGCCCCGTGGACACCGATGGAGCCCGCCGATTGCAGGGTCCACGAGAAACTCGGAGAGAGTTACCACCCGTGTCGGATTGCGACACGTGTGGAAAAGGCAGACACGGACTGGACATCGAAGAAGCAACAGGGCTTACCTTAAGGGGGACTTGATAGATTAAAACCCAAGTGTATTTAGGGGTGTTACGCATACGTTAGATAGCTGATAGAGTTGTTGTAATGATCATGTATTATTGCTTTATTGTAAACTCCTGTGATACGCAACTCGAGGGTGCTGGCTGCAAAAACCTTTCTTCGCCAGCTTAATGTAACATAATATAAATAAATGATGTTAGATTGTATCTGAACGGAGTTTGTTGCCTGTATGAGCCCGAGTTTCATTCCCCTAGGTATCTAGGACGGTGACAGGCTATTTGGGGGCTCCAAGCCGGTTTTGGCAAGCACAAGCTTTACTTTCCAGACAGCTCTTGGTTTTGCCAAGTAAAATATATCAACTTTCATACATAACAAAGTCTAGAACTTTGCAGCTACTATCGTATCATCTGTTAATGAGCTATTGTAGTCCCTCTAGAAAAGTAATTAAATTATGATGTTCATGAAATTTGACATTGACATGACTGGACAATTACAGTGACAATTACTAATTTTTTTTTTATTCCAACATCAGATTGTTCCGCGAAAGATCGTGTGTATGTAAACTGTCCTCCAGCAGTGGCGAGAAAACAGGAGAACCAAACAACACTACAGTCAAGAAACCAGTAAAATAAGATGAGTCCCATTTCATGCTCATTAGATCCCTAAGCGATACTCATTCATGTTCATTGATGTAACATTTTTCTTTGCATTGCTTTTCATATATATGCTAATCTCATAACCAAGTGAACGTGCTAGTGCAAATTTGAATGTAAACATTAAGGGAGATAACCAAGTTTTGTACACCCAGACTAATTTCAAAGGGATTTAATTTCGATAAAGTGAACATTAGCTAAAATACAAGATGTCAACATTAGAACAGTGCATTGAATTAGAAATTAAGTTAGGGTATACTGCCGAGAAACTTTCAGAATGGGCACAACAGACGCATTCAGAAAATATTGCACGAGAAGACAGAGCAGCGGAAAGAGAAGAAAAAAAGATGCAGATGCAAATGGAGGCTGAAGAGAAAAAAATGCAAGCGGAAAGAGAAGAGAAAAAGATGCAGATGCAAATGGAGGCTGAAGAAAAGAAAATGCAACTGGAGGCTCAAGAGAAGAAGATGCAAATGGAGTTCGAAGCTGCGACCAAGCAAGCCCAATTAAACGCAGAAACACAGATAAAACTGAAACAAATGGAAATTGACTCCAACTTAGAAATTTCAGTAAACAAAATCAAAAGTAAGGAAGAGGAACAAAAATACAACAAATATAAAGGCTTAGTCAAGCCCTTTTGTTCAGGAGATTCAATAAGCGCATATTTGGAGAACTTCGAGTGTTTGATGATTTACCATAACGTTGCAAAAGTCGACTGGGCATTTATTCTGATGAGAAATTTAGCATTAGAGCCCTTAAAAGTGATAGAGACAATTCCACAAGACATGAGGAAAGATTACAACTATTTAAAACAAAGAATACTCCAACATTTTTCACTAGACACAGCAGGCTATCAACTACAGTTTTCAAAATTAGCCCCATCACCTAACCAAACGTTCATAGACTACGTGTCTACAGTCCAAGATATTTGTACAAAATGGATAACCTCAGCAAAAACAAATAACAGCTATGATAAACTAAAGGAGCTAATTATAATTGATAAAATCATTAACACAATACCAACCCCTTTCTCTAAATTTCTAAGGCAAAATGATTGTAAGACTATCCTAGAAATATAAATATAGCGCATATTTTACAGCTAATCGCGATATTTTTCAGTTAAATATGAGCCAAAATGAAACAGCAGCGGTTACAAACACCAAATATTCAAAACCAAATGAAAATAGGTTCAAACAACGCTCTAAGTTCACAAAACCAGTCCTGTGTCAGTATTGTCATCTAACACACGAACAGTACGCGATGTGTGATAAATCACCGAATTATCCACATCATCTCCAAATGATGGTGGAAAAACAAAATAACAAAAGGAACGCATATCAGAGAGCAGTTAAATGTTTTTTTTGCACCAGTTATGGGCATTTCTCAGGACGTTGTGAAGGCTGAAAGATGATGAAGCAGGCCAATGCCGCATTAATAGATCCATCTTCGGATGAAGAAACTGAACAACAGAACGAATGCGACATCCAGAATGAAAGTGTGAATGAGTTAGGCAATGCGGTAGAGATCATTAACACCATCACTGATAACACATGTAACACCTGCAGAAAATTTCAGCTTGATACCACTTTGTTATGCGGCCACACAATCCCAGTGTCCAACGAAATGGCCAACGCAGCCTTAACATCAACAGGCAAGTTAAAATTTGCGAAAGGTTTTGTTAATAACAAACAATGTACACTAATACGTGATAGCGGAGCGACTCTTTGTGGAATCAAAAGAACATTAATTAATGACAAAGATTACACACACAAATACGTAACATGTCGCACATTCGCAGGCACCATCGAAAGATACCCCTTAGCACTGGCCGAAATTCGGACACCTTTTATATCAGGACAAGTGCTATGCGCAGTACTGGAAAATCCTTGCGCGGAAATTATCCTTGGGAATCTTCCTAACATAAGATCCTGCTCTGAAGAAGAAATCAGAGAATGGGAACAGAAAAACTGTATCCAAAAAGCAAACAGCGATTCCAGAATTAAAAAACACACTTGCATGTCTCAAACTGCCAAAAGCACAAGGGAGACAAACGATGACGGAATTCGAAACGAATTCACAGAGGTGCAGAACACAGGGGCGGTTGAATCTTTCAATGACACCATCAAATTAAAACCTCGAACTGAGGACGCCACCGAACCACAAAATATTGAGCCTGTAAATGTGCAACAACAGACACAATACGCTAATATAGTGACAAGACAAATGACACACAAATCCCACAACGACCAACTTCACGAGTCGCTTCAAATCATTGCACCCAATATTACCACCACCAAGTTTATCCAAGAACAGAAAACAGATCCAATCCTATCACACTACTTTCGACTAGTAGGAATGAAGCCAAAATTAACGAAAAACGCTTCCTGGACATTCAGATTAAATAACAATATTTTAACTTGGCTATATACCAGAGATCAAACAACGATACAACAAGTGATTCTACCTCAGTTACATCGCGATAAAGTACTTCAGATAGCCCATGACTCACCTTTCGGAGGTCATATGGGTTATGAGAAAACCAGGGCCAGAGTCCTGAGCCAATTTTATTGGCCTAAATTTTGTCAAGACATAAAAACCTATTGTAAATCATGTGATATCTGTCAAAAACTAATTAAGAAAGGTAAAAACCCTACTGCAGAAATCCAATCAACCACAACTGCCTCGAGACCATTTCAAATCGTGGCGGTTGATTTAGTGGGTCCTTTAAACCACATCTCAAACAAAGGAAATAGGTACATCTTTACACTCGTTGATCTGTGTTCAAGGTGGGCAGAAATGATTCCATTAATATCTATCTCCTCTAAGGATGTGACGGACGTATTATTACAGATATTCTCCCGTTTTGGCTTTCCGGAGAAGATAATATCGGATAGAGGAACGCAATTCATATCTAATGCCACCCAATCGGTAACTAAGCTACTGGGCATAAAACAATGTTTTTATGTCTTGAACAAGCCCCTATCGACCGTCCGCAAACGGAATTTGCGAAAAATTAAATGGGGACCTAAAACATATGTTATCCAAAGTGACAGCTGAAAATCCAGCCGATTGGGATATACTTCTCCCAACGGTGCTGTTCGCATACAGAGAAGTCCCACAGTCCTTTTCAATGTCCTTTTCAGACGCATCAGCCTAGATAGGGAGTGCAGACAACTCAATCATTGTGGAGGCAGAAGTTCAGGCCTTTGAATTCTTCTAAAGGTGATTTAGAGACTGCACAGCTGAGTCTGTGGTTTTACAGGTGAGGAGCTCATAGACTTGTATGGCTCAGGTCAGTTGGATAAGTGTGAAGAAAGACTATAGTGCCTTTGACTATGAAGGTCATGGCAGTACCTAAAGCAACTGCCTGGTTGGAGACATAGACTTCCACCAGACATGCTTTCCAGTAATTCAATTCATACACTCAGGAAGAATTAGATGGGCTGGGCTTGTCGACAGTGGGTGGAGTCTCTGAAGAGGTAAAGGCTGACAAAAATTAGCTTCATTTTTAGCATCAGGCAACATGGGTGTAAGAGGAAATTAACAAGCTGATAGGATTGAGAGCAGGGCTACTGTAGAAGCTGAAATTTTGTAGCCTGGCACAGAAAGATTTGTGGAATTGGATATAGAGAAAGACAGTAAGAGAAGACTGTTGACAACCTTTGGTGTCATGGCACGGAAGGATGTCAACAAACAAACTGATACATGATGTTGGAAATGGCAAGATGTGGTCAGTCAGCAAGGTACTTGATGATGGATAAGCCAGATGTCCTGGCCATGTTGGTAGCATGTGTAAATTATCTTTCACATCTTGAATCCACCTATGTTGTGGTCCTGCACTTCTCCAGTACACCTCCTTCCATAATTATCTTTTCTAGATATTCAAGTCTTTTTACAGGCCCTTAATTTTTCATATCCCTAAATTTTATTTATATTAATAACCAGTCTTCTTCAGTAATGATTTCTTGTTGGATAAATCTGTTTGTTCTGTTTTTCAGCGAACGTAACTTTACTACTCTTCTGTAACTCTTATATTCAAGGATGCATATATTATCTGATGATTTGTTAAATATCCCAGTTGCACATGTGTGTGTTGCCACAGGAAACATCCTTGCTCTTAGTACCCTGACTTTTGTTGTTCCATATTTTCCAGTCTGTAAAAGATTTAATTGTTTTAATTCTTGCAAAACAATGTTCTTTTCAGCTCTGTTGTCATATTTTCATCGTCTATCAGCAATGAACTTACATATTCAAACCTGCTCACATTCTGGTAATTTCTCTCCACTGATAATAATATCTGTTGTCATTTTTGTTTCACCAACTGTCATTATTTTTGCTTGTTGCCTGCATATCTGAGTTCTAGAACTGTTCCACACAGGTGTTGAACAGGCATGAGGAGCATCCACTGTACACAGATTTAGATGAAACCAAGGAGCATAGGTTGAAGAGGCAGGACTTGGATGGTACATGCTGAAAACACAATCAATCGTGTGTGCGGAATGGCCTGTGGAGAAGAATGGGCTACACGCCCTTTAAAAATGAAGCATTGCGAGTTATAGTTACATTAGGCTGAGGGTGCTGAAAATAAGCAGCGCATGTTACACAAGTGTCCATGCAAACGCCAATAGACGAAAACACACCATGCCAACTTAATTATATGCACTGACAGGTCTGTGATATGAAGTAAATAAGAGTGGGTAGGATTTTATTGCAAAGACAAATACACACAAAATAGCATAGCTTGGCATATTCTACTGCAACATCTAGCATGAGAATAGAAGTTGGGGATGTGATGGTAGCCATCCTAAGGCTGTAGAGCTGCACAGTCAAACATGTTTTATGTAGCAGACTCACAAATATTGCTGCTGAAAAGGGAGAAATGGCATGTTTCGGGTAGACTGGCTTGTATCACTTGAAAGAACGGAGATCGAGAGCTATTCAAGGATTTTCTGCCTAGGGCATGCAGGTGTGCATGGCAATGAACAAGCTGATAGACTGGCTGCTGCTGAACAGCTACTTAAAGATGATTGGTGCAGGCTCACTGGGAATAGATGGAAGGTGCAGATGAACAGACGGAGTATCCATATCTGGAAAGACTGGCTCAGAAGGGAATGCGTAGAGGGTTTGAATGAAGGCAGAGGAACTCAAAGGCAGAAGAAAAGACAGGAATAATCTGCATTGGAACTCTACTGTGGCTTTTGAAGAGGGGGACAGAGTGCACGTGGGAATGTCCCAATGCAGTGATATTCATTCTTAAATTCAGTATTCTGTAACAATCTAGATTTTACAACCAGATCACAAAATACCTCCAATCACATCCACTGCTTGAGCAGGTCCACTCTCAATGGTTTCTGCATTGGCATTGGCTACTCCTACAGATTATATGAACCATGCAATAATGTTAAATTACAATATGTATATTCATCAATACAGACAAGCTAATAGTTGAATATCTATATATCCATAAATAGGCACACATACGTAGGCAACAGAAATAATGCTTAAATAAACAGCATCTATTTATATTTTTTAATCCTCTCCTACCCAGACATTTGATCAAATGAAACATAATTATATAATCCAAATTCAGGAAGATGTTAAAATTGGTGGAACAAATTTCAGAATAATAAAGAACATTTACCTGAAAAACTCATCTCATCTCATCATGTTTCTCTTGTACCTTGCAGTGTAGAGGTGAAGTATAAACTGCAGGAGAGTGCCCACTTATGGGCTTCATGTATCGATATTCCCTTGGACTCTTATTCCCTGCGTCCAATGTTTATGTGGTCGGCCTCTTCCTCTGCTTCAGTCTGGTCTGTACATCATTGCTTGTTGTGATATACTGTTAGTTGTTAACCTACTTGCATGGCCAAACCATTTGACTTGCTGCCTTCTAATAAAATCTAGTGCAACTATAACCCCCACTTTAGTCCTGATTACTTCATTTCTGATCTTATCTCTTCTTGATACATTGTGTATTCTTCTCAGAAATTTCATTTCTGTTGTTGTGATTTTTCTTTTCTCTTTTTCTATCATTGTCCAGGTTTGACATTGGTAACATAGAGATGGTAGGAAGATTGTGTTGTAAAGTGCTTTTTTAGTAGTTATTGATACATGTTTGTTCTTTAGTATTGGTGCCATTTGTTCAATGAGTTGGTTTGCCTTATTGCATCTATTTTTGATCTCATCTTCTGATTTGCCACTTGATGATATTATACTTCCTAGGTACTTGAAACTCTTTACTTGTTTCAAGGGATGTTCACTTAGGTGAATTTTTGTTGTTTTTTCTTCTTTAGTTATAATCATTGCCTCTATTTTACTTGTGCTAATTTTCATGTTATGTTCCCTACACATTTCTTTTAGACTATTCATGTGGTCTTGTAATTCATCTTCTGATTTTGCTATTAGTGCTTGGTCATCCACAGACAGTTCTCTAATAGTGTAATTTGCAGGTGATTTTTCTTCTGTGTTCTCTTCATGCAGTGTTTTTGCTGTCTCTGTTTGGTTGGTTTCTTTATATATGTTGTCTATATAGGTTATGAACAAGAGAGGGGACAGGACACAACCTTGTTGTACTCTGGATCTTATGGTGAAGGGTTCTGAGAGTCCTCCAGTTGCCCTCACTATGCATTCACTGTTGTTATATAAGCTTCTACATAGGTTTCTTAGATGTGTACTCACTCCATATTGACAGCATCAGTACCGCAGGATTGGGTGCACAGCTGTCTCATCCCTCTCCCAAAACCATTCAAGGATCAGTCAAAGCTTAGCGGCTTTAGAAGCATCACCCTTCAAAATACATTTGGGAAGGTTCTAGAGAAGATAGTCGCTGTCAAGCTGCAAGAGTTTTTGGAAAGCGGGAAGCTTCTTCCAAGAGGCCTGGGGAGCTACAGGCCAGGAAAAGATACCTGGTCAAATGCAGCCACTTTTGCCTTTGACGTTTATGAGGGGTTCCAGAGTAGACAAGAAACGATGGCGGCAGCGCTTGATCTCGAGGATGCGTACAATAGAGTTCGATATGATATTTTGATGACCGCACTGATGGAGAAGGGGGTCAATCCCTGGTTGGTGAACTAGATAGCAGCCGTCCTGCACTCTCGTCGGGTTGCTCTCCGTCTGGATGCATGGACCTCAGAGCCACATATTTTAACCCCGGGACTGCTACAGGGATATGCAGTCTCACCGGTGCTCTTTAATGTGTATATGAGCAAGATTGCAAACCTAGAAGCACCAGGGGTTGGAAGAATACTAACATTTGCAGATGATATTCTTGCATATAGGCAGGGGAGAGATAGGAAGCAAACAGCTCAGGAGCTACAGGCGACAGTAGACAAAGTGATTGACTGGTGCACTGAAATGAGTGCTGTCATCCACCTGGAAAAGGCGGCTGTTTTGTGGTGCTCTCTGGACAACAGGATTGTGAGAGCGGATGTCCCAAGCCTCGCGATAGATGGTAGAAATGTCAGCAGAGAGAACAAACTGAAGTATCTGGGGATCACATTTGACAAGAGCCTATCCTTCAAGGACCATGTGGAGACGGTTGTGACAAGATCTCAAAAGGGACTCAGTGCACTTAAAACTATGGCTGCAATGGACACAGAGCAGAGAATGCTTTTCACACTATACCAGCACTTGATCCTCTCAGTAATTGGTTATGGATTAGGTCTACTCACTGTCTCAGAGAGTCAGCTGGTGAAGTTAGAGCGCATACAGAACGAAGCTATGCGGATCATTCTGGGATGCACTAGAGACACCCCAGTAGTGTGTATGCATTACATCCTTGGCATGCCGAGTGTTGTTGGTAGGCTCAAGGTGATGCAGGCGAAGGCATACCTCAGAGTAGCTGCAGACACAGACCACCCACTGCATGAGGCGCTGGACGCAGTTAAGGGTCAGCGACTGATAAGAGGGAAATCATGGATGGCTCAGGCAGAGGATACGATCAGACAGGTGTGCCCCTTGGAGAACATTAGGTGTGGAGAGGATGGGTCAGAGTGCCAGCGGAGCAGTCAGAATTGTGCAGTTATAATCACATTAAGCCGGGAGTGCAGGGAGTGGCCAGCAGGGGCCACAGAAGTGGAAATCCAGCAACTAATTCAGGACAATGCTCACTCGGGTGATGTGATTATCTACACAGATGGTTCGGTGTCAAGAGGTGAGAAAAGTGGCTGGGGGTTCATAGCCAAAGCCAATGGTCGACGTTTGGGGCAGGAGAGCCTGGCATAGATACCACAACATCCAGCTTAAGAATGGAGGTGGAGGCGGTCACTGCGGCACTCCGCTGGATGGAGAATACGACACACACACACATCGTGATTGTAACTGACTCAGAAAGCATGCTGACGAGGGTGAGGAAGGGCAGGCTTCGTGCGGAGTGGCTTGCTTTGCTTCGGAGGTCACAGGTGACAAGCATCACCTGGATCTTTTCTCCGGGGCATGCCGGTGTGCTGGGAAATGAATAGGCGGACAGATTGGCTGGCTCTGCAGAACTTGGGATCTGGCCGACGCTCAACGCTCAGAGGAAAGGTGAGACGGACATATAATAAGATTGCAACTGGTACTATTAGTGATGGAACTCTTCGCTGGCTGCTGAGGATGGGGACGGAGCACTTATGGGAATGCCCCGAATGCTGTGATGTTGATTCCTAAATCAATCAATCAATCAATCAATCACTCCATATTGTTTAAGAATTTCCCACAGCTTGTTTCTTTCTACTCTATCAAATGCCTTTTCTTGGTCGACAAAGGCTAAGTATAGTGTTTCATTGAATTCAATTGATTTTTCTATAAGTTGTCTAAGAGCAAAAATGGCATCCATGCATCCTTTGTTTTTCCTAAACCCAAGTTGTTTTTCGCTTAGCTGGGGTTCTATAGTATAAGGGTCATTCATTTGAAACCCGTTCCAATCACTTTATTACAAAAGCATGAAAGAAACATTAACAGGTGTGGTATAATTAAACAAAGCATTCATTTTGAATGAATAATGCACCATAAGTTGGTCAGAAGAAGTCGCCATAGGCATTCAGGCAAGCATCCCATTGCTTAGGTAGGCGGCGAATGCCGTCCGCAAACAAAAGGATTGTGGTTGCTCACTGAACCAAGTGTTTTCTGCGTTCATCTGATGTTGCAGTTTCTTATGAACAACCTTTTGAATTGTCCCAATTGACACATCAAATTCTTTCGCTAGCAAACGTATGCTACGACAATGGTTCATCTGTACTGCTGCATCAATTTTGGCCATGGTTTTTTTCGGTTGCAACAATATGCGCTTGACCCGGCTGTCGAAGATCTGTCGTGAAATGACGTTTTTTCCTAAACATTTGTGTCCAGTCTGTCACTGTCGTCTTCGACACACGTATGTTACCGTGCACTACCTGCATTCTTCGATGAATGTCCACTGGTTGACATCCTTCAAATGAAAGAAACTGAATCACCGCTCTTTAAGCTTCCTTGGATGGATTTTGGATCAACCTGGCCATTTTCTCAACGGTCAGAAACAGAACCTATGCACCATGGGACAATAAGCACATGCTCTTTTATTCATTGGTCAGTACTTATCACATGACTATGCCATGATCATGTTCAACGTATGCAATTACGCGTGGTGCGGCACAAACAGATTTCAAATGAATGCTCCTAATAGTTAGTAATCTTTTCTCAAGAATTTTGCAAAATATTTTCCCAGTATGACTCAAAAGGGAAATGCCTCTGTATTGTGTGCAGTCTCTTTTGTTGACTTTGTTTATCCAAATTGGGATAATTATGGCGTTTCCCAAGTCTCGTGGTGTCTGTTGTTCTACCCAAAGATGATTGAATAGTCAATGCAGCCATGCTGTTCCTACTTCTCTTGCTGCTTTAATTAGTTCATTTGGTATTTTATCTTGTCCCGGTGATTTGTTCAATGGGGCTAATCTGGTGGCTTCTATAATTCCTTCTTTCAGTATGTCTGGTTCTAGTTCTTTGGTGGCATCTGTGTCAGTTTTTTTAATTCCTGTGACATCTGATGGGATATTGAGAAGTTGTTCGAAGTACTGTTTCCATCTTAATAGGATTTTTTTTTTTTCACGGTACTCAAAGGCAGAGGAAAAAGTAGCAGAAATTAAAATCAGGGAAATTATGAACAGATAAATCAAGAAGTAAGACAAGCATATGTTTTGTCACTGAATCTTTTCTCTCTATAGTGAATAATGAGAGAGGTCAAAGTGAGACCAGAAATATTTTAGTTGAAGGTTATAATATAAATAATCTAAGTGACCCAGATAACACAGTATTGCTATCTGAAAATGCAAAAGATCTCCAGTTGGACATTGTAAAAATAGAGAGTGCAAACTAAAAAGGACTTTATTTATATTTTTTTTAAACACAGAAGCAAAGTTTATATAAATGAAAAAGATAACACCAAACTATGATATAACAACAGAAGGGAAAATGCTTAACCAACTTGAAAAATTAAATACATAGGGGCAATCATAACAGCAGATGGAAGATGTGTGACAGAGATGAAGAATAGGTCAAGGAGAAGCTGCATTTCAGAAAATGAAAAGTATCTTATGTAATAAATCACTATGATAATACGTATCTTATTCAATAGGTCACTATGATTATATGTCAAAAAGAGAGTGCTGAAATGTTATATAGAATCCATGTTGCTGTATGGCAGTGAATCATGGAATATGAATGTACAAATTAGGAAAAAGCTGGAGGCAATGGTGATGTGGTTCCTGAGATCACAGTTGTGAATACCATGGAATGCTTGATTAACTAACAATGATTGTATGGATAGTAGAACATTATATACAGCTATATGAATGAGACAAATGACTTTCTTTGGTCACAAAATAAGAAGAGAAGCATTAGAAAACATTGTGACAACAGGAAAGATCAGTGATAGAAGAAGAAGCAGACAGAGAGAAATGATGCTGGATAGAATTAGACAGTAGCATAGAGGAAAATCATCATCAAAACACCAAGGATCAAGATCTGGGGAGAGACATGAAGTTGGCAGGGCACATGATGATGATGATGAAGAGTACTATCCTATCCATTACAAACAGTTCAAATGTTAACAATGCTTGAGCTGCTTCTTCAATCCTGTGATCAGATTTTGATTTTCTGTCTGGCAAATTCAGGACATTCTCATAGGATTTGCTTTAGTGTTTGCTAGAATGCTCCACAGTTGCAAGTGGTAGATCTTGACCCATTCACTGATGGTACATGCCAAGTCCACAGTATCCTTTTCTGAACCTGATTATTTTGGTCTGCTCATTTCTGTCTAACTTGTTGGTGCCTTTATGCTCTGATCTATAATCTTCATTTTAGCTGTCCACTTAATTTTCCCAGATTGTTTTTGAAGTGCCATCATATTTTCAAAGCTTGGGATGGATGGGCTGCATGAAGTTCCACAATGAATATTGTTAATCAGACTACTAGTGTTTGATCTTATATTAATCAAAAGAAATTGTACAAATTTTGAACACAGTAAAATACATCTTTCCTATTCTAACTTTCAGTGACGTATGCACACTTCAATGGCTTACTGCCCAGCCACTCACCTGCAGGTTGATCTCCTTGGTGTGATGTGATGTAATGAAATACCAGCAGCTCTGAAAAAACAAACTTCAATTACATATTTTACATAATGCATCATACTGCATTTCACTTCTTCTTCTTCTTTTTCTTTTTTCGTTCGCTTGAAATATGTCTATAACTGCAATGTTGTCTCTTGTATGAATCTAACAATCTTTTTCAGTTCACACAGCGGTCCATAGAGTTTATCTTCCACTGTCGTCGCTCTAGGCCAGAAGGTTTGCCTAGATATGCTATATTTTGGGCAGTCTTGGAGTATGTGCTCTGCTGTCTGCGACACCAATCCACATGTGCACATGGCTGTTTCACCAATCTTGAATTTTGTATACATGTGGTTGCGTAATCTATTGTGTCCTGTTCTGAGGCGCAGAATAATGACTTGTTCTGATCTATCCATAACATAGTAGTCATCTTGAGCAGGTTTTGGTAGCTTTCTGACTGATTTGATCATTCTTTTCTTTTAGTGGTATGTAACGGGCACATCAGGCTGTTCTTCTTTGGCTCCTTCCTTAGCCAATTGATCAGCTCTGTCATTTCCAGGTACTCCACAGTGAGATGGTATCCACTGTATGGTGACGATTATGCTGACTGCTAAGTTCAGAAAGTAGTGTCCTTAGTACTGGCAATTTCCCAGACAGAAGCGCCTCGAGTACTGATTTTACATCTGTCAATAGCACCACAGGTTGTGTACCATTGCTGGCACCCAGTAATTTCTCTGTTGCTATCTTGATTGCCTCAATTTCAGCATCATAGTTATGGCAGTACTTTCCTGTCAGTACTCTGGCTGTGTCCCTTGTATTATTTGGGTATTCTATGTACACTCCTGCTCCTCCATTTCGAACAGCATTTTGTGCTGACCCATCTATGTAGACTTGGATCCAGAGGTCCTGTGGGTATTCTTCAAGGAAGCTGAGAGTGGCTGTTCTGCGCTGCACACTGTTTTATTCTTCCTTGTCAAATATTCCTCTCACTTTTGTCTGGATTTGTAATGATAGTCTATGTTCATCTTTCCATGGAGTTCGCTACGGAATAGCTGTTAGAGGGATACCAACTGTGGGCAGATCAGTGGTTTCTCTGCAGAGTCGTTTGGCTTGGTGGATAAAACTACTTCTTTTCAACCGCCCCATAGCTAGGTTATCAAATCTGTTCTTCATAGCCTGGCAAGCTGAGGAACTTTTCTGCTTGTATTAGCGTTTTTGTATCTCTGTGCTCTCTCAGTGCTTGTGTCCTCCCCATCTTCTCCATTTCCACAATAGGGGTTGATCTCATCCCTCCTGTGGTGACTCTAAGTGCTTGATTTTGCAACTTGTCCAGCTCTTGTAGTGTGGTGTTTGATGCCGAACACCACGCAGTTGACCCGTATTCCAGGTGCAGTTGTATGTTCTGTTGATAAACTTTGCTAAGTATTTTCCCACTGGCTCCCCATGTGGTTCCACTTAGCTTTCTCAGGATGGCTATTTTCCTTCTTGCTTTTGCTACTGCTTTGTTGATGTGCTTTCTCCATGTCAGCCTGCCATCAAATGTTACTCCAAGGTATGTTGGTTCTTTATCTTCTCTTAGGGGTGTTTCATTTATCTGGATGACCCCTGCCTTTTGTTTTGGAGAGAGGGTAAATAGAATGGTGCTGCACTTGTCAGTGTTTATGCTGACACACCATCTATTTGCCCATGCAACAAATGTATCTACAGCTCTTTGTAGCGATGTGGTGGCCACTGATGCATGTTCATTTGTGCTCCATAGAACCAGGTCATCGGCGTACATTGCTGCTTTAATTCCATGTGGTAGATTAGCAACGAGATAGTTGATGAAGATCAGAAAAAGTGTGGGGGACAAGACTCCGCCCCGGGGAACACCGTGACACAGTTGTACTTTCTTGCTCTTGAGTCCGTCTATTTGTACTCGGGCTCTTCTGTTGTGCAAGTATGCTTTCATCCATTTGTGCATTCTTCCATTGACTTTGCAATTTCTCAGTTTCTTCATCAGACCTTCTTTCCAGACTTTGTCAAAGGCTTTCTTCAGATCTATCCATGCTGCAAGCACCAGTTTCTTCTCTTGGAATGCATCCTCAATTTCTTGAGAGAGGTAGGTTGTCTGATCTTCCGTAGAGTAGCACTGCCTAAAGCCAGACTGCTGTGGCACAAGGATGTTTTTAATTTCAATGTACCACTGCAGTCTGTGATTGATGATGCGCTCCAGTGTTTTGCAGAGACAGCTGGTGAGGCTAACTGGTCTGTAGCTAGAGGCAATGGAACTATCTTTCCCTGATTTTAGGAGGGGTATCATGATTGCTTCTCTCAAAGTTTGTGGAACACTGCCTAAGGTCCAACTGTTATTAAAGATCTGCAACAGCTTTGCTTGGGCCTCTGTTCCTAGGTTCCTGATCATATCATTGGAGATACCATCAGCTCCTGGTGACTTTCTTATTTTCAGTTTTGATATGGCTAGCTCAAGTTCGCTGATTGTGATGGGTGCCTCCAGAACCTCATGTACTATTTCCTTTTGTCCCGTATGTTGCTGTTTCTCTCAAATCTCTTGTTGTTTCTCTGGACTAATTTTGATATTGTTATCTTGTGCGAATGAGTCCGCAAAATGGTCAGCTGCTTGCTTTCTTGTTAAGATGTTTCTATCTTTTTGTAGTGCAATTTTTGAGTTTCTCCCTGTGCCCTCATCATTAAGTTGTTTTATTAGCTTCCACAATTTCCTTGTGTCTCTTTCAAAGTTCAGAGACTCCGTTTTCTCCTGTCAGCTTTTCTGTCTAGCCTGCAGCTTGGCCCTTTGGAATTTGGCTTTCGTATGCTGGAATTTATTGTGGTGCTCTTGGCTGGGTGTGGCCTCTGTTTGCTTTCTACACTCTTCCACATCATTATGCAACTGTTCCAGTTCACTACTCCAGTAGGGTTTATATTGTTTACGGGCTCCTCTTGGTACTGTTTCTCGAGCTGCCTGCAAAATGCATTTCCCAAACTCTTCAACTACTTTATTTATGTATTTCTCAGTGTTCAGGTTTTTAACCAGTATGCTGGTGCGATTCTTGTACATTACCCAGTTTGCTTTCTTGTAGTTCCACCTCGAGAGGGTGCTGCTTTCACTTACAAGCTCATTTTCTACAGTTAGAAAGACTGGCCGATGATTACTGCCACCAAGTTGTTTCCCAACAATTCGTGTAATGTTCCACTCCAATTCTGGTGAATGAAAAGCCAGGTCAGGTGTAGTTGTAGTGTGCCATGATCTCGAGTAGAAAGTATGTGGGTCGGATGGCTTGTTAATCAAGATGAATCTATTATCCTGCCAGTCTTCCAGTCTCTCTCCTCTCTGGTCCATGTGATCATAGCCCCAGCTCTGCAAGTGGCTGTTGAAATCGCCACACACAATCATTTTTTCTGTTAATGGTAGTGTGTCCAGTGCCTGTCGGCGGTCGCTTGGACAGTAGTAATTGATCAGATGTAGGTCTGTATTGCCTGTCTTAAGTTTGAGTGTCTGATACTCAGCCCCTTCCATGTAGACTTCAATTTGGGAAGCAGTGATGTTATTTTTGACAAGGGTCAGTATCCCACCTTTTTGCCTGTCCTTTCGGTCAGATCGGTAACACTGGTAGCCTCTGATTTTGAAGGCTATTTTTTCGTTGAGGTGAGTTTCTTGCAAGCAACATACACTTACTTTTTCTTGGTCCAGGATGTTTTCTAATTCTATTTTTTTGTTGCTGACTTCCTCTGCATTTCAGTGCATTATTTTAAGGTCTTTGTTTAGTATGGCCAGCCGTTCTATTCTCATGTCCCCTGTCTCCACAGGACATCTGAGAAGGACCTCCAGTAGTTGGGGTTGGACCCTTTCGAGACATAGGGCCCAGCACTGCACCTGCCTGGGAGTCCAAAGCAGGGTGAGCACCATAACATTTAGCAGTAGTCGACATATTCCATTTTGCGTAATTGCGTGGCATCCTGATTTCTGTGGTGCGCCTCCTGGATGGTTGCCTCCGTCTTCAGCACCTTTCCCTTGCTAGAGCAGACTGTGGTTTCACTCGAGTTTAGATGTGTACACACGCACACACGTGCCTGCACATGCATGTACATGCATACACATCTAGAGCATACTGGTTATTTTTCTGCGCCAGAAACTCGCCGTCGCCCCTTCTCCAGTTAGTTTAAACAGTTCTGCCATGTAAAGGCCAGGAGGTGGACTTTTGCTGCAGAGGTTATGTATTCACGAGCCATTGGGGTATTTAAGCAATGTTGGGCGCTCACCCCAACACTGCACCCAGGCTACATACAGCAATTTGGAACCGGCATTTCACTTACATAAGCGTATCTTTTCACTAAACTTATGATAATGACATTTATGATGATGATGCTATGATAAAAATATATCAATATGATCAAATATAACATAAACTCACAGAATCTCTTAGATTTACATGTGTCCTGAAAGTCATTTCAACACATGAATCTGTATTATCAAGATTGAAAAATATTTTTTTTTAATTACTGTTATGAATGGCTCAAATAATAATGGGAAAATGCTAGGAAAGAAAATTCACTTACCTAAAAATGTAAGTAAAAACAAGATCAACCATACAATTGTTATAATGTTCCCAATAAAGTTGAAGAAGCCCAGGCGTCTCAGATCTGTGGAGTGACATTAAATAGATTATACATTTTGTTTTAAACCTGTTGACATTATGCCTACATTCAACAGCAAAAATTGTGAAAATACATAACAGTATATGTCATGGTGCTTCTGTGATACCGGGATGGATAAGAGTTGCAAAGAATAGTAAAACCACAACCTACCAAGCATTGAGTTAAGAATCAACATCACAGCACTCTGGACATTCTATCTGCGGTCAGTCCTCATCTTCAACAGCCAGCCAAGAGTTTCAATACTAAGGAAAAGAAGAGGAGGAGGAGGAGGAGATGGAAGAAACAGCCGTAACAGGATGAAAAATTGAAGAAAGAGAACCAGGAGAGGGAGAAAGAGAAAAGGGAGGGGAGCATGAGAAGAATGTTGGGGGAATGAAGATGGTGATAATGATAAACAGGAATTGTCCAGGAAGTAAAGGCACTAAGAGGAACCAGTTACCAGAGCCTTTTGTGTCATGGTGTAGAATATGGGAAGACCTAACATTTCACTCCAATGGTAGTATCTGACACAGTACTACCTTGACCTTGGCCTACTATTCTATAATTTATATAACAGGTTCTTTCACGCTGGTGTTGACTGTTAATATAAATTCAGCACAAACCATAACATATCTATGGTCGATAGTCAATTAGTGCCCTGTTACTCCTTTCCACCAATTTAATTACTTGAATGCAAAAGACGTATCTATTAAGTTACGACCAACTCTGGGCTATTAATTTGATTTTATAAATAATATATTTAAAATTAATAAATTAATATATCTGCTTACAGAGGGCATAAAGACTCAAATTGCTAACTATTGGATTACAATTTACATTATTTCAAGGCCTAGTCAACCATAGAGGTCTCATGTTTAAAAAAACAAAAATAAAAAAAATTTGTTACGTTACAGTTACTATAGCGGGCGAGTCAGTGTAGTCGCTAGGGGGATACCCTGATAATGTCGTATGGGGGATCTGAAGAAGGTTCGACACCTGTGTTCGTTGTCCGCTAAGTGAGGGGAGAGATTTTCCCTTATTCCTCCCCGCATTCAAACCTACAAACTGTGGTGGTCCTAATACTAATGCATCACAGACCTATCCCATAACAGGCTTCAACTCCGGTACAATGTTTATTTTAACAGTACACTATACTATAGTTAGTTACTCGAGACATCAATTTGTGCGGTCTAAGAAAAGAAAGGAAAAAAAAAAACAGAAGACTACCTACCATCAAACGCCCCAGGCTTTGGCTTCGGTGGCATGATTATCTTACATGGTTTGGGCGGTTTTGGAGGTGCCTGGGGAATGCATCGTACAGGTCTATAGCAGCAAGTTTGGCTTTCGTACGCCGCACGCGGGCTGCCCGATGGTGAAACCATTTCAGTTACTAAATCATCAATCACTTAAATGATTCTGAATGTTCAACCCAGTTTGTATGTAAAACCGCTGGCAGTATTGCCAGGCCAGTTGACAATGTCAAGCCTTTTCTATTTTTACATACAGCACAAATATAGCCCAATACTTTTTTTTTCTGTCGAATGTGCTAAGAATTGTTTTAAAATCAATCAATCAATCAATCATGTGCCATGCCGGAAAGCGTGGGCGGTCATGACTCGCCATTTCACTCGATCACCAGTGTCGTTTTAAAATCAGAAATTCAAAATAAAGTATTCCCTGCGTTAATTTAAACTAAGAAGATTTAGAAAACTAAGTGAGTGCTTAGAAATGTATTCATATTTGATAGTACAACATATCCAGGCGAACCTTCAGGCCTAGAGAGACAACAGTGGAAGATAAACTCTATGGACCGCTGAATGAACTAAAAAAGACTGTTGGATTCATACAAGAGACAACATTGCAGTTATAAGCATATTTCAGGCGAACGAAAGAAGAAGAAGAAGAAGAAGAAGATTACTCCTTAATCTGTACTGTACTTGTACTGGTAATATACTATTATTATTAATTGATTCTATGTTAAATATATAGGTATTAATAGGCAGTCTGCAATAGAGTAAAGAAGTTGAGATTGGAGGGCACATATGACAATATAAAAATTTAAGTGGCAACGTCAGGATTCGAACCCGCCGCCACAAGGGAAGGTAACCCGGACATCAAATGCCTGAAGAAGTCAGATGTGTCGGCCGAAAGACTCAAATACCGCAGCTCTGCTGTAAACGGGCACAACGCAGTTACGACTAAAGCAACATTCTGGACGAACGCAGAAGAAGAAGAAGAAGAAGAAGAAGAAGAAGAAGAAGAAGAAGAAGAAGAAGAAGAAGAAGAAGAAGAACAAGAAGAACAAGAAGAACAAGAAGAACAAGAAGAACAAGAAGAACAAGAAGAACAAGAAGAACAAGAAGAACAAGAAGAACAAGAGCCTGCCGCCAAACAGAACAAAATCGAAATTACCACACAGCTTCGCCAAATGAACAAGTATGTTTCGCTTATGATCAGCTAGACAACTATTTTGTTTGTTTGTTTGTTTTTTAAATTTAAATAGCCAGATCTACCATTCTACGAACTCATAATTATGGAATGTGACCAATATATACAACTATAAGAAACAGACAAACGGCGTTCTATTGTCATGTAGTTGAGTTGAGATTAGTTGAGCTAAGAACCGACATCACTGCATTCAGGACATTCCCATACGCGCTCCGTCACCTCGTTCAACAGCCAGCGACGAGTCACACTACTAATCATTCCCACCGCTATCGGATTGAAAGTTATCATGGTCTTCCCTCTCAGTATAGATATATGTTGTCATGTAATGAGAAGAGAGGTATTAATATACATTGTGACACCAAAGGCAGATCGAGAGAGATGATGATGATGGATGGACCGAAATATCATCAGCAGAGCTAATCCGGAGCTCCAGGGATCGAGATCTATGTAGAGTAGGACATAAACGCCTACACCATGTTCCCCATTAATACCACTTTGTTTCTCCACGTTCTAAAACCTGGCTATGACAGATGTAATTCTATGGTGCGAGGCTAGACACGCACAAAACACAGTGAATACGATAGAATGAAAATACGTAGTTGCTAGTAAATGTAAGAAGATAAATAAACGAAAAATATATTGAAATCTGTTACTGTCACAGTTGGCTCAAAAGAGATGACTGCTCCCATTCTAACCCCACCCAACACGTCCGGCTACATGACAATCGCATCCATTGGCGGACATAAATAGAATACCGTGATTTTACCTCTCGCTATATTATTATATACACATCCTGCATTTTTTTATACGCAGCATAGGTTCATCTGTGTTCGTGGGTATATTTTCACCTGTATAATTATTCATCAATTGTTTATTTCAACAACTGACTTCTTGTCACGCCACTTATTAACAAACAGAAGTGCGTACACGTTACCCGGTAGGCCTATTGGTATATTAGTATTACTGACAATCCTTTCCCCAGGTATAGCTGTGGTAAGTAAAGGACCCTTTTATACGCCCTAAGAAGCTTTGGGCATATAATGCTAGACCCAGAGTTTATTAAGACTCGTCGGCACTCAGTGAATGATCGGGTTGGTATCACACCGGTGGCCTTTGCTTCCCAAGGCATTTCCTGGTGCCCATCTTAGGCTAGCTCAACCTGGAAGCGCGGCTCAATTTTTAAACTTGTGAACCTATGACCAATCAAGCATCTAGCCACTACTCTTAGTTTGCTATGGTGATGAGAGCTGGCATTACACTATCACGGCACTCATGACATTCCCAGACGCGCTGCGTTCTCATCTTCAACAACCACAGAAGAGTCCCAATATTAATTATACTAGTTGCAATATGATTATGTGTCTACCTGGCCTTTCATGGGAAAATTAAGTGTCGGTCAGATCCTCTAGTCATTCTATGCCGCACCATTCTCTCCAGGTCGTGGTGATATGTGTGATTTCTTGAAACAGTAGTGACATCTCCCTTAGTCCTTAGTGATATTGCCCTGTTCATGTCGGCACTAAAGGAGCCACTGCAGCTTAAAGGCTGCACACTTGCCTGCCGGGCCTGTGGTCATGGATTTGATCTACATCGGGGCGGGATTGATTTTTAAAATTGACCCGGGGTCCCGGGTCGATGGGTACCAACTAATGTCTTGAGAAGTAAATGCGGTTGGTGTGATACTAATCACATCACCCGTTAACGGTCTATTCAAATATGAGTCTAGGACATATGTTCAGTGTGCCTTAGGGCATCAAACGGGGGGATTTACTTACTTCGTGTTGACAGGAAGGTGGTCATAGAACATTCAAGACACTGGACATGACAATGCATCAGATCATGTCTTTCCGGTAGGCTGTAATGGGGGAAAGTTTCAGCAAACGTTTTGTTACAAGATGGTGATAAATTTACTGTATTATTCTACACTGATTTTTTGCTATCAAATTGACTGCTGGTGACTCATTAAATTATGGAGTGCCTATACAGGTATTGGCCGGTCTCCCTGGTCTAGGTGTTACACGACTTTCTCCGTAATCCCGTATACTCTCGTGAGTAACATGACGTTGCGCAAGAATCGGTAGCGGTTCTCTCCGCGTCGGTAACTTGCGGGGCATGTGAGCCTGTCGCTCAGAAATCAATGGCAAACTACTGAGCGTAATCTTGCCAAGAAATCAACAATCAGCTGAAAGATGCTAATGTTGACACGGTTGTCCTGTAAAGGATATGCAAACATATGTCTAGGGTCTAGTAGAATCACTATGATTACTAGAATCCTGGTTCAGGATCGCGGACTGGACCCCAATCTGTCAAAAGTTGGGGAGCGCCACCGGCTAGATGAAAGTATTATTCACTGGTGTGAAACCCCAAATAGACAGAAATTGACTAGGGACAAAATATATATGGCTGATCTACAGATTTAGCCCATGAATATCCAACATACAGCTCCAAATGGCTCGTAACAATATTGAAATGAACTGTGCTGAATATTCGCGAAGGAGTAGGAAGAAGAAGGTTAGCTGAGATAGATTTTTAAGTCTAAATTTAAGAGTACTTGAAACCTATCCCAGTACAGGTTTCTCTCCTCTGACTGTTCCCTTCCTTGGTGTGTAAGTAAGCCCCCACCAATGTACACACACAACACGTATGCACAATTGGAATTAAAAATATAACACTGAACTTATGAGTTAAAACAAACTACACCCGCTTTAATTACTAATCATATTATTAGGCATCTGATGTTTTTCAAGATGATGATGATGAATGCGTATGAGTTTCTGCACTACAGTAATCATGAAAGCGAAATGATTAATATAAAATACACAACTCTGAATCATGTCTGGATCGGTGAGAGGTTTGCTAACAGCAGTTAAGCTCCGATCAGCAAACAGCCGTGGTCAGATCAGCGAACTATCCAGTAGAAACAAAACAGCTTGCTGGTATTCTGACGTCTGTCAGTCTTGGCACTACCTAGTCGTCTCTAGCTCTTGAGATCTATACATAGGTGCTCTTTGTGAGAGCTTGGAAGAAAGTCAAGAATGTGTTATATCTAGTTCTACATCAGTACAATCCTAAGTAATACATATATCCTAGCACACACATATACAATGACCAGTCTGGCCAAGTTTATCTTCCAGCTCTACTGCGTTCACCAACCTCCTTCTCCCTCCATATCTCTGTCCTATGGTCTTAGTCTGGGACGGGCTTTTCAATTGTCTCACACGCCTGTAATTATTACATTTCTGCCGTTCTATGTCCATGTCGCTAATACAGACATTCTGGGTCGTACAGCCGCTCCATCCAAAGTTGGTTTAACAGCTCACAGGGTCGGTAATGGTATTATAATAGTACCTGATCATCCGGGCTTACAAGCCGTGACCAGTATATTTGCCAGACTTCCGTGAATTACCGTCCACTATACAATGAAAAGGTTTAACACCATATACCCTATAACAATTGTGGGTAATGTCTGTACCATTACACCTCTCCTTCCAATGCAACCTATGGCCGATGTGCCAATGCGCACACAATAGCATAACACCAATTTATTCTTAGTGAGTTACCATATAACAAATCAACATCAAATAAATCTAAGGTATGCAAATTCAAAATGGCATATAATGTAAGTAAGTAGACACCTTGCAGTCTTGACAGACCAAAGTATGTGAGTGGAATGTGGCCAATATTCCATCACAATGTCTGGGCAGAGCTTCAGAGATCATGTGATGCCGAAACGACATGACCCCTCCCTCGGCCTAGTCTTGTGTATTCCAGAGGAATGGGTAACCAATACGTCTGGCACAAGGTAGGCTGCAGACGCTGGCGGCTCAGCGTCAAATCACCGAGACCTCACCACCACGAGCCGGTGGCGAGTTATGGCCAGACCCTGACACCCAAGGGACCCGTCTTAGAGGCGTTCAGCCATGTCCCACAGGTGAGGGCCTTGTACGAGCCCGGACCATGAGGGCGCGCACATCTGTCAATCACAAGTGTCCGGACCTGTGGCATATAATGATACTCAACATAATAGCATAAGGCATTATTAATTAGTAATAATTTTGTATAGCTATAAAATGAGATATACAAGTCTAATTAAAGTGAACACACAGAACAGCCATATTGCTGCTCTGCCCGGTTTAGTCACCACTTAGCCACTGCTGTGGTAAGAATTAAAGAAATATTCAGTTGACTATAATCTGTACAACAAATGCCCACATCAAAAGGCAACTAGGATAGTGCACAAGGAAATGACAAGCATCTACCAAGACACCTAAAAGTATACTTGGACAATGATATTTCTTGAAATAACCTAGGTCAGATAAAGACTGAAAATCAGTACATACATCTAAAATACTTAGATAGTTACTAAGAAATCTACATTTACTCTCTCTCTCTCTGTCTCTCTCTCTCTGTCTCTCTCTGTCTCTCTCTCTCTCTCTCTCTCTCTCTCTCTCTCTCTCTCTCTCTCTCTCTCTTCACACCTGTTCGAAGATTTTTCATTGCTTATCTGAGTATCAGAATCTCCTAGCATATATACTCTTTCCTTATCTCCCCAAGGCGTTTAATTCAATTACCACTTTCTTGTGGTTTTAAATGCCTTATTTGATCTGGGTATCTGGTTCCAACCATTGACTGGGGTAGTCTCCTGTCTGAGCTATTTCAATTCACACATTTTTATGGTGTAGATTGAATTATCTCCCAGTATGTCCATCATAAATTCTTTCTGAATGCTTGGCCTTCACACCTGGGGCAGTGGGCAGTCTCTGTTCAGCTTGCCTTTCACACTGTGTGTGGCTGTGAGAGGCCCCTGTCAGTCTGACAGTTTCCCCCTGGGAACCTTATCAAATAGTGTGTTCACACCTTGTGTCTCTGGTCTGTTTCACAAGGTGGTCAGCCTTAACGGTTGAGCGATTTTCCTAGCCCTGCTTATCATGTGTCATGTCAAAGGAGCAATTAGACTCTGGGGTAGACCAGTTTTCCAATTCTGGTGATAAACCAGGTTTCTTGCGTCATGACTGGGCGGTTTTATTTGCTTGCAAAGCCATTATGAGCCCACTTGCGTCACGGTTCAGTGGTCCTTTACATGCTAGTAGAGAATACATTCATTCTTATGTTGTTGTTTTTTTTCTAAGTGGTACCTAAGATGTTGAAGTCCATGAAAATAGTCTGGGTTGTAAACGCGGCATTTCGCGACAGAGGTCTCCCCCAAAAAAGAACAGTTTCTGAATGAATACTTTTCTCAAAGCTCGCGTTAACATCCCAGAATAATGCTTAGGCGCTCTCCGTTATACATCTGCCTAAAGGTTTCAAATATTCCTTATGGCAGTGGCTTGTCTTATGTCTGCACACAGACGTCCAATATCCCTCATCCCAGGATACTCTGGATAGCTCCTTACCCGTGGTTTGAAGCCGGGATTCCGTGCAACCGCTCGGTAAATTCCGGTAATTGTCAAGAGGTTGTATTTTTACCCCTCCGGGAGAGTTCAAAATCACCTGGATTCTTCTGCGCCATTGATAAATTGTTTTAGTCCACTCACACGCTTGATTTAATCCTTTTAGCCGAGGATATACAAGTAGTGAAGTCTCGCATAAGCTGGCCACAGCAACGCTTGTCTCCGTGATTTTCCTCCATCCTTTATAGATCCTTAACTGATCCATCAATATCTTCCTTGTAAAAGGAATAATGTTAAACATCATGTTTCCACGATGTAAGTTCAACTGGCGTTTACCTTTTTCTGAGTCCGAAGTCCCAATCTTCACTCTTCTGTGCTGCGGTTTCTTCCCATGATAATTAATTATCGGGCTGAGATTATCTGCATTAGAGTCTATTGAGAAAACCATGCTAGAAATTGGTAAATTCCTGTGCCCAGTTGTCTAGCCTTGAGAGATAACATAGTTACTCAAGGGCGATAAAGTGGTGTTACTTTTGAATAAAGTATCCACAAATAGCTGATCTACTCCTATCAAATCGACCTGACTGAAGGGTAGATTGAGCCCTAAGAGTGTTGATTCCAACCTACTCTTGACTTCTGTAATTTCAGGTTCCTGTAGCCGGGATTCCCTGATAACTTCAGCTATAGCGATGCTAGCAGTTTCTTCCTCCATCTTGTGTGAAGAGTTTTCTTCGCTAGTAACTACAGACAATGTTGTCTGCACAAAATCAGAGTCCATATTCTGGCTCCTAACAATTCCCTCCATTTCTTGAGTCTCCGAACTGGTATACTCTGAGATAACAACTGGAAATGTTTCCTTGTCTGGATGTTCCGCTCTGGCCGTGCTTCCCTGAACTAAATCCAGTTGAGATAAATCCTGTGGTGGGCTTGTGTCTAAGCAATCCATCACATTAGGTAAATGATTTGAACTGAGATCTAGTGTCTTTTCCTGAGCTGCAACCTCAAAGATCACAAGGGGTTCCGGATCGTCCTTCATATCTCTGTCAGTCAAATTTAATCCCACTTCTTGCTTGCCTAAGCTAAAGGGAATGCAAGTGTCGGTTACCTCTCCATCTTCGACCTCTTTAAAAGATATCC
This sequence comes from Cepaea hortensis, assembly GCA_963921405.1. NCBI lineage: Eukaryota > Metazoa > Mollusca > Gastropoda > Stylommatophora > Helicidae > Cepaea > Cepaea hortensis. Next base: position 183,699,385 of record OY992877.1, read on the forward strand.
TCAGGTCATCTTCCTCTTGAGTTTCACCCCTCATTGAAGTAAACTGAAATTCCTGGGAGTCTTGTAATGGCAAACCAGTTAATCCACTATTCGTGTAGTGAAAACAGTTGTCCTCTGGGTAACTGTTAATATGTAAATTATCTGAATTGATAATTAGCGATTCTTCCCGCGTTGCAGTAGTGAAATTCACCTGAGATTCCGTTTCTTCCATCCTCCCTATTTCAGTCAGATGTAATTCCACTTCGTGATTCTCTGAGCAGAAGGGAATGTGAGAATCTGCGACCTTATTAAAGGTTATCTTCAGTTCCTCTTTCTCTCGAGATTCATTTCTCGTAGAAGTCAAGTGGTTTTCCTGAAGGTCCTCTACTGGCAAACCAGTTAAACCACTAGTGCTGTTTTGCAAACAGTTATCGCTTTTGTGACTGTTTGAAGTTCCATGTGCACGTTTCTTCTTCCCTCTTTTCCGTTTAGGACTGGGTCGAATGAAAACCTGTAGTTCCCGGTCCACTACCTCTGATTCCGCGGTGGGTGGCAAAGATGTCCCTTCCTTCCCGGTTGGGTGAGCATTTGTATCTCCTACCTTATTTTCCGCTAGAAAGGTTAGCTTCTCCGCATTGACTGCTTCCATATGCCTTTTCTCCATCTCTACTCCTTCAGTTTTGCTACGCTCTTGTGCTTCAAAGAACTCATAATTTCTTTTAAACATCATTTCTTCTTCTTGGTCCCACCATTCTAACTCAGCTATGATATATGTTTCTAGTTGCTCCCCCTTTAAGCCTTCTCTTATGCCCCACCCTCTCGCTGTCTCTGAGAAATCTGCGTGCGCCTTCATGTCCTCTTCGAGATTCCGGTAACGTAAGTCCATAATTGCTAATGACTATATTCAGGTAAGCTCCTATGTTTAAATCAAAAGACAAGAGTTAACTACTGACAGTCTACTCTATCCAATGTGTAGTGTGTAGCCTAAGTAGTGAAAGACAACTGAAAATAATATTCAAGTAGTATCTGGCGACAGCAGTGAAGTAAGTGTGAGAGATGTACTATACAGTAATCAACAGTAATATTTACCTAAATAAACATTAAAATGCACTGCATATATGTCAAAATAAACATGGCATATATTAGCATAAAATGCAAATCAGTTAAGCAGTTAAATCATCAAACATATCAATGTAAATATTATTAAAGTGTTCACTTATCATTAAATGATGAATGGTAACACTAATTGATAATAGTTAAAAACAGTTATCAATAAATGATAGATGATGGTAGTTTTCTCATAAGTTACTATCTGTTATACACTTTTGAAAAATTATGTCTGTACTCTGTAACTTCCTCAACTAAAATTAGCTACTCTGATATTAGACTATTTTGATAATTGAAGATTACAAGAGTTAACTTTTAAAACTCATATGTCTAGGGTTTAGTAGAATCACTATGATTACTAGAATCCTGGTTCAGGATCGTGGACTGGACCCCAATCTGTCAGAGGTCGGGGTGCGCCACCACCTAGATGAAAGTATTATTCACTGGCGAGCAACCCCAAATAGTCAGAAACTGACTAGGGACAAAATCTAAATGGCAGAACTACAGATTAAGCCCATGAATATCCAACGTACAGCTCCAAGTGGCTCGTAACAATATTGAAATGAACTGTGCTGAATATTCGCCAAGGAGTGGGAAGGAGAAGGTTAGCTGAGATAGATTTTTAAGTCTAAATTTAAGAGTAATTGACAACTATCCCAGTACAGGTTGTTCTCCCCTGACTGTTCCCTTTCTTGGTGTGTAAGTAAACCCCCACCAATGTACACACACAACACGTATGCACAATTGGAATTAAAAAGTATAACGACTGAACTATAAGTTAAAATAAACTACAAGATTTATTGGCTATCATTATTATTATACATCTGATGGTTTTCAAGATGATGATGATTAAATCATATAAGTTGATGCACTACAGTAATCATGAAAGTGAAATGATTAATATAAAATACATAACTCTGAATCCTGTCTGGATCAGTGAGAGGTCCGCTAACAGTCGTTATGCTACGATCAGCAAACAGTCGTTATGCTCCGATCAGCAAACAGCCGTAGTCAGATCAGCGAACAGCCCAGTAGAAACAAAACAGCTTGCTGGTATTCTGACACCTGTCAGTCCTGGCACTACCTAGTCGTCTCTAGTTTTTGAGATCTATACATAGGTGCTCTTTGTGAGAGCTGTTCGAAGATTTTTCATTTCTCATCTGAGTATCAGAATCTCCTAGCATATATACTCTTTCCTTATCTCCCCAAGGCGTTTAATCCAATTACCACTTTCTTGTAGTTTTAAATGCCTTATTTGATCTGGGTATCTGGTTCCAACCATTGACTGGGGTAGTCTCCTGTCTGAGGCTATTTCAATTCACACATTTTTATGGTGTAGATTGAATTATCTCCCAGTATGTCCATCATAAATTCTTTCTGAATGCTTGGCCTTCACACCTGGGGCAGTGGGCAGTCTCTGTTCAGCTTGCCTTTCACACTGTGTGTGGCTGTGAGAGGCTCCTGTCAGTCTGACAGTTTCCCCCTGGGAACCTTATCAAATAGTGTGTTCATACCTTGTGCCTCTGGTCTGTTTCACAAGGTGGTCAGCCTTAACGGTTGAGCGATTTTCCTAGCCCTGCTTATCATGTGTCATGTCAAAGGAGCAATTAGACTCTGGGGTAGACCAGTTTTCCAATTCTGGTGATAAACCAGGTTTCTTGCGTCATGCCTGGGCGATTTTATTTGCTTGCAAAGCCATTATGAGCCCACTTGCGTCACGGTTCAGTGGTCCTTTACATGCTAGTAGAGAATACATTCATTCTTATGGTTTTTTTTCCTAAGTGGTACCCAAGATGTTGAAGTCCATGAAAATATTCTGGGTTGTTAACACGGCATTTCGCGACAGGATGGAAGCACAGTATTCTCGAGCCAATCTCTAAATACATTACCATTCATCTTATTATGATAATCCCTATTGTCTGTATGCTTTGATACGAACACGAGCCCAGCATTCTGTTGTAAGCCATTATGCGTATTACCAGCATGGGCCAAAACCAAAAGCTGTCCTATACTACAGGGCACATATAGCTTTATCTATCCATCCACTGATTGCCATTCCTTATCACTTTTGTGGTGCGCATTGATCCACATTTCATCCAAACACACTATGCCATAATTTTCTTTGCGCATTTCCCTTATTTCACATAGATATCTGCTTCTCGTGGCTCCTAAATGCGGTTGCTCGCAAAGAATATTTCTACCGCCCTTGTACTTTCAAAAAATGAAGATAATGTCCTTATAATTTTCCACAAAGTTGTTTTGGATAGCTCTATGTTATTGTTCTTTCTCAACCAAACCCTAAGTTTTCTTACAGTCACTGTTTCTTTGGCATCCAGCATTTTTATTATGCTGGATAATCCTAGAAATAAAATCCATAATTTTTATAATTTTAGGAGTCTCTGTGGCGAAGTGGTCAAGCCTTTTGACTTGGGCTCCAAAGGTCGTGGGTTTGATTCCGGGCCGCATCCTTCGGTTCACGAGTTAAATTTTTCGGAGGCTTCTGTGGGTCGTCGCTAGAGCTGCGGAGTTCGTGCTTTGTGAGATGCTTTCCGCGCTGCGGAAAGAGACCGAGCCATATGGGATAGAACCCGGTGCAATGAAGTCGACCCTGTCGAATTTTAAGCGACTTTTTAAATAATTTTTATAATAGCTCGCCTTGTGACATCTTTGTCAAAGCTGTCTACAATAATCTTTCTACCTACCGTTTGGTTATTGCGTGGTGGTTTAAATACAGATTCTTGCACCCATCGACGAAATGACCGTTTACTCACACCCAATGCATGCACTGTTCTTTTTTCGGAATTTGTAATAGTGTAAAGCAGTTTCCTGCGATCAGCTTCTTGACAAAAATATGTGTACAACTTCATAGCGATTCTTTGAAGTGTATACACAATTTCGCATTCAATCCGATTGAAAAATATTCACACATTTCAATGTTAGCGATAAGATGTTTAAAAAAAAAAAAAACATATTAATCAGGTTTCATAAAATAACCCACATTTCGAGACACCTCTGAACAGTCCTAGTTTAAACAACGCGGGGAGTTGGCATAAGGCCAATCCCGTGAAAATATTCAACATTGAGCGCTGATTGTCTGGCTACGCTGTAATACATTTAAAGTTATGAATTTCATCTCAGACTCGTAAATTATATACCGCATATAAACAAACTTTGAAATCTGCTGTAAAATCAACAGAAGAAAATTTTTTTTTGTTGGTTGGACATAATGATAAGGTTATACACTAAATCTCATAATTTTCCCTCAATTGGTTACTGAGATATAGATGTTTATATTGAGGCAAACAAATGTGAATGCACTATAAGTTCGCATATTCTGTTACTGTACATTTTAAAGCTAGTTATTTTCACTCTATATATGGTTATATCTTTAAAGCACTGGGGTGTCTGAGAAATAATCAGTATCTCGTCTGAACTTGTGTTGGACTCACTTTCAAATACACGTCATAGCGGCAGGCAAAACGCAAGTGTGTGTCAAACCAAGTTCAGGAGACAAAATGTATCTACGAGGCTACCAACCGGTCGTTCAATCTTCCTCTTGCATTCGGGAAGCCCTGCCGGCGATGGCGGTCTGCTTGAGAGACAGCTTGAAGGAGAACTAAAGTTAGCACTATAGTCTGTTTACTTTTTTCTGCCCCAATATAAAATTCCATATCTCAGTAACCAACTGAGGGAAAATTATGAGATTTAGCATATAACCTTATCATTATGTCCACCCAAAAAAATAAATGTTTGTGCTGGAGATTGTACAGCAGATTTCAATGTTTGTTTATATGCGGTATATAATGTACGGTTCAGAGGTTAAGTTCATAAATTTAAAAGTATTACACCTTCACCAAGACACATCCGCGCTTTTTTTTTTTAATTGTCTCGTGGTTTCCATTTTGGCACAAACTGCGCGCAGTTAAGTGGGATTGTTCAGAGGTGTCGTTAATGTGAGTTATTTTATGAAACGTGATTATATAAATAAATATATAAATAGATCTTACCATTAATGTAATATTAATAGCTAATAATATTTGAATGTGTGAATATTGTTCAATGGGATTGAATGTGAAATTTTGTACACTTCAAAGTACCGCTATGAAGTTGTACACGTATTTTTGTCAAGAAGCTGATCGCAGGAAACTGTTTCATACTGTTACAAACTCCGAGAAAAGAACAGTGCATGCACTGGGTTTGAGTAACGGTCATTTCGTCGATGGGTGTAAGAATCTGGAATAGAACCAACACGCGATATGCAAACGGTAGGTAGAAAGGCAATTGTAGACAGCTTTGACAAGGGTGTCATAAGGAGAGTTATAAAAATGAGGGATGCCAAAGAAACGGTGACTGTAAGAAAACTTAGGGTTTGGTTGAGAAAGAACAATAACATAGAGGTATTCAAAACAACTTTGTTGAAAATTATAAGGACATTAGGCTTCACTTTTAGAAAGTACAAGAGGTAGAAATATCCTTTGCGAGCAACAGCATTTAGAAGCCATGAGAAGCAGATACCTACGTGAAATAAGGGAAATGTGCAAAGAAAATTATGACATAGTGTATTTGGATGAGACGTGGATCAATGTGCACCACACAGGTGAAAAGAAATGGCAATCAGTGGATGGAAAGATAAAGCGTTATGTGCCCAGTAGTAAAGGGCAGCGTTTGGTCATAGCCTATGCTGGTAGTATTCATAATGGCTTACTACAGAATGCTGGATTCGTGTTCGTATCAAAGCATACAGACAATAGGGATTATCATAATGAGATGATTGGTAATGTATTTAGAGATTGGCTCAAGAATACAGTACTTCCATCCCTTGATAGACCGTCTTGTCTAATCGTGGACAGTGCATCATATCACAATGTTGTTGCCCAAGAAGACAAAATACCTACGGCATCGAGCACAAAGGAAGCAACAAAGATATGGCTCCGAAGGAAAAATATACCATTTCCAGAAACATATTTCAAGCTATAGTTGTTGTCCTTTGTAAAACAGGTGCAAAAAAGCAAGAAATATCAAATCGACAAGTTGATAGAAGAGCATGGCCATAGGTGCTTGAGACTTCCGCCGTATCATTCTCATTTAAACCC